>AWWV01009222.1:0-146527 GCA_001974805.1 Corchorus capsularis | reverse complement strand
TATTCATTTAGTTTGGAAAAATTAGAAGACATCCGTCCCCTTTCCTATATAAAATAAATTATCAAATAATTATAAATTAATTATAAATTTGTTATGAATATACATGTATGTTGTGTATGTCCATGAATCTAATTAAAACATGGATAAGATTGATGACTTGGTTCATTCATACACATATACATATGTGCTAAGTTCATCCCCTTATATTTATGGTGATGTATCTATGTGCCTATAAATAGGCCACTTACTTTGTTATGGAATTAGATGAATGAGAACAATTTCTCTCATTATTCATATTTTCTTCTTCTCCATATTCTATTGTCTCTCTATTCTCGTCTTTTCCATACTTCAATTTTACTACATTGCTTTGTTTTGTTATCATTTCACAACAATACTTCAATTGTACTCCATTGTTTTGTTTTGTTATCATTTCACAATAAAATTTCATTTCATAACTTAATTTTCTTATAAGAATTTATAAAATAAAACTGCCGCACGCGAAGAGCGGCCGGGAAATTCTAGTTAAATTTAATTTAATGGAAAACAAATTAAATTTGTATGCAATATGAGATACATGTCAATTGTAAAGTATATATAAAACAAATTCGCAATTAAGCAATTAGTATATCACTTATTAATGGCCAAAGAAAGAAAACAAAAAACACGTGTATTGCAAAAAGAATGAATTGCAAAACAGATATGTAATACATTCAATACACGTTTCGATTGGAAAGTCCAATCAACATGCAAAAACAGATCTGCAAAATTGGATGTAGACCATATCTTTAATTTCGAGAACAAATCTTAATTTAGAATTAATTCAAACAAATTTTGCTTCAATTCCTAAAAGAAAGAAGCAAAAACAGAACTGTCAGGTTTAATTGCAAAACAAATCTGTAGATGTAATCTGCGAAACAAATCTATATCTTAATATGGAACTAATCCGTAGAACCCAATTAATGTAGAACTAATCTGCATTAACTAGAATATATCTACAAGGTTATTTTGGAACGTAGAACAAAACTACATATTTAGCAAAAATAGTATATCATGCGTGAATCGATATCATATATAACTCCAAAAAAAAAAAAAGAAAAGGAATCTATATGTAAAAACAAATCTGCATAAAATCTGGATGAATTTTAATATGCGGAATAAATCTATATTAAATATAGAACCAATCCTCATAAAAAAAATATATTAATGTAGAACTAATCCACATTAATCTATACAAGACTATTTATTAACGTAAAACCAATTTACACATGTATGTAAAACAAATCTACAAAGGCTTTCAATCAATAGTCAAATAGAACAAATCCTTGCCCCAAAAATTCATCAAGACAGATCCAATAAGAGTTAAGAAACAAGGAACAGATCCATGAAAACAAGTAATCTAGCTCGGATACCAATGTTAGACATGAATAAATAAAATACGCAGCGGACTTACAAATATAATTGCGTGCCTTCAAAGATCCTCTGCTTGTTTTACGAACGGAGTTTCCTTGTATTTGTTGGTCCGTCAAGAGAAAGCAACTAGTGTCTTCTCTAATTCCACACTCTAAATCCTAGGAGCACTGGTGGATCTCCAGCATAAACTAACTCTCTGATGAATATTTTTCTAGGGAAAAAGAAGCGTTGCTTTTTCTCCAAATAGTTCTTCTTATATAGAACTATTAGATGAAGTCACTTAGACTTATGATGGGAGTTAAACTTCTAATTAAACTAATTAACAAATAGATAAGTTAAATAGGAGTATTATTTAATTATATCTTATTAACAAATAATAAGATGTTTTCTTATTTAAATGACGGATAAAAATTAACATTCCTGACGAAGAAAAACTTGGCGACAAGGTGAATAAGCGTCCGCTCAAAGTAATGGAGAACGAAAGAACTGCATGCACAAGTTGAAGAATTCTATGTTGAGATTTTTCAGGTGACTTGATCGACTTAATTTTCCAATCTTCCTAATTATTGCTGAAAGTTCATGTTTAAAACAGGAAAAGGAGCTCTTGATTGAGATTGGCGAACTCTTTCTTGTTCCTAAGCATCAAGTGCTAAGTGCTAATTACAGATGAAGCTAAAACAAAGTTGCTGCAGAAATATTTAACAAATCAACACCAGGCCGTTAGTTCCTTATTGCCTTCATCTTAAGAATTTAGATACCCGATGTATTATTTTGCCATATTCTAGTTGTGTTAGTACTTGGTGAGTGAAGCAGAGATTTGAATTTTCCATCAAAGGTTACACATAAAATAAAAAAGATAGGCAAAATTTGCTGATCTGGTAAATATGCCTAATAATTTTGTTGTTAAAGTGAGAAGCATATCAGATTTATGTAGGCCACAGATGATGTTACTTTCAGATACAAAGTCCTTGGAGCTTGTCCATTGTTTGCAAAACAGTATCTTATGCAATTCTGCTTCCCCTAGAGACTACAAATACACAACATGATCATGGCCAAAGAGGGAATAGTAAAATACTGAAAGCTAAAGCAAGAAAACTCAGGACTGTAGGGCAAAACCTAATTAAACGTAAGAAAAAATTAATACTAGCATTTTGAGTTTCATTCCAAGGGCTGTTCTTCAGGTAATTATTTGAGCAATCAGCAATGGGTTATTAATGATTGACACTTACAAATATTGTATCGGCTGCAGCTTCCTAGAATTCAGCTATCAGATCCAATGGCTAGATACTGAGGGACAAAATTAGGCCAGATTGTGATGATCAGTTGGCCAAGTGAAATAGCTAGCTGGTGAAGATTGAAGAATGTGTCATCTTTCGATATGCAGTTTAAGCTATTCCTCACTTTCATAAAACTACTATCTTAATGGATATTATTGCTAGAGTTTATTCCTTTCACATTCTGGCAGCCTAATTATATTTCTGGCAATTGCTCCTACCATTAACGCGTCTACACCAAAAATGAGAAGCCACCTCCACCTATGAACAAAACGGGTAAATAAGTAGATAGATAGAATCCCCATTTTTTTATAGATAATATTTCCTCAAGCAAGTAAGATTTTAGTGGAAGGGGCGCACTTGAGAGAAGCATTTAAAATTTATGATGAGATAAAATGGAACTGCATTTTTCCCCTTGTGTAGGATTCGTTTCTAGAATCCTGAGAGACTAGAGAAACACCATTAATGTTTTCTTTTGTTTGACTGTCAAATCTTTTGACGATAAAAGAAGAATCATGACAATCTGCGTAAGAGCGTGCTGTTGGGACATGATTTCTTCAAATGTAATTACTGTCAGAACCCACTACTCTGTTTCTCCAGCACTAACAAGTAACAAGCACCTCAAATCCTAAGCCTTCCTCTGCAACTGCAAATTCTATTGACAATCATACTTCTTCAATAATACCACGTGGAAAACACTCATTTCGGTTTTTCTTTTAAGTGCAAGAAATGTTTGTTCCTTAAAACTTGCTGGTTCTACTGCGTCTCAAATTCTGATTTCTGACATAATAAAACTAGGAATCAAAGTGGGCAAAGAAAAGACTAAATTATAAAAGACTAAATTTATAAAATTTCTCCTATTTTAGCTTCCAAATAAAAAGGGTTACGTTTATTTTTCTATTTGTGGGATAAGCACGAGAAGATTAAACTAATCCTCCTACGCACGAAAGCCTTTCCCCATCAAATTTGTATTTTTGTCTCTAGTGTTTCTTAATTGGTCTTGTGATATTATAGTACTTGTATTTAAATGCAGACAAAATTTTTATATAGTGCCAAACCTATTGAACTGTCTTGAATCTGAACCTATCAGTGTCACCATTCACCACCACCACTTCTCACCACCACAAACCGCACTTTGGGTGGATAATAAGAGTCTGTTTTGGTTCAAAGTGGGCGCATTCGCTTCCCACCGCCAACAATTTTACTAGTATTTATACCGTTGCTTGGCTTGGGAACTTACTTTCTCAATCAAAAAAGTCTATATCCGAGACATTTAAGTTAACATCATGAAGTCCCTTATCACTTTTGTTTTAGTTTTGTCCTGTTTCTTCTCTGTCTCATTGTTGACAGAAACTGGAGGAGCTGTGGCAGAGAAGAATGGCGTTTATATCGTGTATATGGGAGCAGCCCCTTCCAAAAAAGGTGTATTACGGGATGATCATGCTCAACTTGTCAACTCATTGCTAAAACGGTGAATAAATAAACCATGTTTCTCATGATTTAACAGTAAAATAATTGATAATATTCATTGGTTCTGTGAAATTCTGATGCCATATATATAATCTAATGTCGGGATTTTTTTTTTCAATATGGTCAGGAATAAAAATGCCCTGGTACAGAGCTACAAGCATGGTTTTTCTGGGTTTGCGGCAGTTTTATCAGAAACAGAGGCCAAATCACTTGCAAAGAAACCAGGAGTTGTGTCAGTCTTCCCGGACCCTGTGTTGGAGCTCCACACTACTCGTTCATGGGATTTCTTGAAGTTACAAACGTCAGTTGTGATTACTTCAAATCCTAACTCAGACTCAGACGCAAACTCAACAACTCAGGATTCGGGTGCCATCATTGGCATCTTAGATACAGGTGAAACTTGTTCACCTTTTCTTTCTCCTTTCTTGTTATTCTGTTATATGCTAGTAGAAGTTCATCACGTAATTTCGCATGGCAATTTCATTTTCTTTTGTTATTTTCAAATTACGTAAGCACTAACATGAATTTCAAAGAATGCAGGAATTTGGCCAGAGTCGGACAGTTTCAATGACAAGGCCATGGGTCCAATCCCATCACGATGGAATGGAACTTGCACACAAGCATCGGATTTCAATACCTCCAACTGCAACAAGTATATCTTCTTAGCAATATTAGTAAACCATAATTACAATTTTACTTTTAATCTTTCAAAGTAAGTTCTAACGCTTGTTTTGTAACAGAAAAATAATTGGAGCAAGAGCCTACGATGCAGACGATCATTCCCCAATAAAGTTCCATTCAGCAAGGGACATGGTAGGGCACGGCACTCACGTAGCGTCAACCGCCGCGGGAAGTGAAGTCCAAGGCGTTTCATACTACGGCCTGGCGGCAGGGACGGCCAAGGGTGGCTCCCCAGGATCAAGAATAGCTATGTATAGAGTATGTTCCCCTCACAATGGATGCCGTGGGTCAAGTATCTTAGCAGCATTCGATGATGCAATTGCTGATGGAGTTGATGTTCTATCACTATCCCTTGGAGCACCCTCATTTTTAAAGCCAGAGATTAATACTGATCCTATTGCACTTGGAGCTTTCCATGCGGTGGAGCATGGAATTACTGTGGTCTGCTCTGCAGGGAATGATGGACCTGATCGTGGAACAGTTGTGAATGCTGCACCTTGGATCTTGACCGTTGCTGCAAGCACAATAGACCGAGATTTTGAATCTACTATTGTGCTAGGGGATAACACAGAAGTTAAGGTAAAGGGTTGTCTACTTGTCTTGTTCTTAATTAGTTCCATTTCCTTACTTATGATCATTGTCTTAATTTGAGTCATGTTTCTTTGAATTGATACACAGGGTGAAGGAATTAATTTTGCTGACATTAAAAAGACACCAGATTACCCAATCATATATGCAAAATCTGCCAAGAAGAGTGGAGAAGATGAAACTTCAGCAAGGTACATAATAATAATTGGGTAAATTTATTTTGTGACAACTTTAACTAGTAACAGCAAAGTATCACTTTCTACTGTTCAGGAACTGTGACCTTGATTCCATGGACCAAGAAATTGTCAAGGGAAAAATTGTTGTTTGTGACAATGATAATCAATTATATGCACTAAGTGAGAAGAAAGATGAAGTCAAGAGGCTTGGAGGTATTGGCATAGTCTTGATTGATGACGACTCAAGAACGGTAGCATCTACTTTTGGTTCATTCCCCGCAACTGTAATCAGTAAAAAGGATGCCCCTAAGCTTTTCTCCTACATCAACTCAACCAAGTACTAATAGTCTCACTCATTTCAATTGGAACTCTCAAGTTTTTGAATCTATTTATTGATTTATTCTAACTGATATCTTTTTGCAGAAACCCAGTTGCCACAATCTTGGCTACAACAACACCAACAAATTATAAACCAGCACCTTCCATAGCATATTTCTCATCTAGAGGGCCTTCAACTGTCCCAAAGAACATTCTCAAGGCAAATCCTTCCTTCCCTTCCATTATTTACAGAAATGAATTCTAAATTCTTCTTGGGCTGATATATTAAAGCAATAAATATGATTGAACTTTTGCAGCCTGATATAGCAGCACCGGGAGTAAACATTCTTGCAGCATGGATGGGGAATGACACAGTTGAAGCTCCAGAAGGCAAGGACCCACCACTTTATAATGTAATCTCAGGAACTTCCATGGCTTGTCCCCATGTGTCTGGAATTGCCGCCACTGTCAAAGGAAAGAACCCCACATGGAGTCCTGCTGCTATTAGGTCGGCCATTATTACAACAGGTCAGCAACAACAAACAAAGCATGTTTATAATTACATGATCATTTCTGGACTTTTGAGTTTTGACTGATCTATATATATATATATATGACTACTCAAAATCAATCTGCAGCGAGTCAAACAAATAACATGAAAACCCCAATCACGAATGAGAAAGGTGAAGCAGCTACGCCCTATGATTTTGGAGCAGGAGAAGTAAGCACAACAGGGCCATTGCAACCAGGCCTAGTTTACGAGACAACCACCATTGACTACTTGAATTTTCTATGTTACCATGGTTATAATGTAACGACAATCAAAACAATTTCCAGGACAATACCAGACGGGTTTACTTGCCCCAAGGATTCAAGCATTGATCTTATATCCAACATCAATTATCCATCGATAGCCATTACCAATTTCAATGAAAAAACAGGCAGGAAAGTGAACAGAACCCTTACAAATGTTTCTGGAGAAGGTAAAACAGTCTATACTGTAACCATTGATGCACCTAAAGGCCTTGAAGTTCAAGTTGTCCCTGACAAACTGCAATTCACAAGCAATGGGGACAAGTCATCTTACCAAGTGAGTTTCTCCTCAGCAACGCCACTCAAAGATGATGTATTTGGATTCATAACATGGTCCAATGGAAAATACAAAGTCAGAAGTCCTTTTGCTGTAAGCAGTAAAAGTGATGACAACTAAGATTAAAATCATTTTAATAAGCTTTATAGCAATCTGTAGAACATCTATAAAAAAACGAATCCAGGATCAAAACAAGTTCCCGATCCTGTGCTGTAACAAATATGATTCGAACTTCAAAACTGTTTTTTAAGTTTTACCCAGATTTTAGCAGAATCTCCTCTGTTTCAAAACATGTTTAACATCACTGTATGCAACATTCGCATCCATGGATTATTGCAAGAATTGTCTTCTTCATAGTGAAATAAATTAATGAGCACTAGATAAGATAAGCAGCACTTTGGATGGATATTATAAAGCTTTATTGGTTCCACGTGCGCCCACTCGCTTGAGTCGCTTCCCACATTCCACCAATTCTACTACTACTATTTATATCCTTTTATAACCTGGTTGGCTGGGGAACTCGCTTTCTCAATCAAAGTCTCATTTGAGGCACTATGAAGTCGACCCTTATTCCCTTTATTTTCAGTCTGTCCTGTGTCTCATTGTTGACAGAAACTGGAGCAGCTGATGCGGAGAAGGATGGTGCTTATATTGTGTATATGGGAGCAGTGGCTTCGAAAAGAGGTTCATTACGGGATGATCATGCTCAACTTCAAAGCTCATTGTCAAAAAGGTGAAGAAACCATGATTTCTAATGATTAAATCTATATACTAATCATTTTTTCTCTGGGATTGCAGCAGTAATATAATAGCAGTATACAGTAAATCTAATGTGTAGGTGAAATTTTTTTGACGTGCTCAGGAGAAAAAATGGTCTGCTATACAACTACAAACATGGTTTCTCTGGGTTTGCAGCAGTACTATCAGCAGCAGAGGCCCATTCACTTGCGGAGCAACCCGGAGTTGTGTCAGTCTTCCCCGACCCTGTTTTAAAACTTCACACTACTCGCTCATGGGATTTCCTGAAGTTTCAAAGTTCTGTGCTGATTGGCTCAAATCCCAACTCAAACTCAGACTCAGACTCAACATCTCACGATTCGGATGTCATTATTGGCATCATAGATTCAGGTGAAATGAAAAAACATGGTCACTTCTCCTTGTCTGCTAGAAGTTCATCGCGCAATTTCGCAAGTCAATCTCATTTTTCTTTATTCGTTTTAAATTTCAAATTACGTGAGCACTAACACGAAAAAGAGAAACACAGGAATTTGGCCAGAGTCGGAGAGTTTCAATGACAAGGCCATGGGTCCAATTCCATCACGATGGAAAGGAGCTTGCGAACAATCAAAGGACTTCAATACCTCCCACTGCAACAAGTATCCCCTTAGCAATATGATTAATCAAAACCATAATAATTCCAATTTGATTAATCTTTTAAAACACATCCTGAACGTTTGTTTTGCAACAGAAAGATAATCGGGGCAAGATCCTACGAAGTGGAGGACCTCCCCAGAACGCCGAGGGATATGGAAGGGCACGGCACTCACGTGGCGTCAATTGCGGCGGGAATTGAGGTCCAGGGTGTTTCATACTACGGCCTGGCAGCAGGAACGCCCAAGGGTGGATCCCCAGGATCAAGAATAGCCACGTACAGAGTATGTTCCCTTCACTATGGATGCCCTGGATCCAGTATCTTAGCAGCATTCGATGATGCGATTGCTGATGGGGTGGATGTGCTATCAGTTTCCCTTGGGGGACCTTCATTTGAAGAGCCAGATTTTGTTAAGGATCCCATTGCTCCGGGAGCTTTCCATACGATGGAGCGTGGAATCACTGTCGTTTGTTCTGGTGGTAACGATGGACCTGCTCGTGGATCTGTTGTGAATGTTGCACCTTGGATTTTGACAGTTGCTGCAAGCACGATCGATAGACATTTTGAGTCTAAGCTTGTGCTGGGGGATAATAGAGAAATTAAGGTAACGAGGATCTTGTTCTTTGCCCGTTTTCCTTGTCACAGGGTGAAGGCATCAATTTTGCCGACATTCAAAAGTCCCCGGTTTACCCAATAATATACGCAAAATCAGCAAATAGAACGGGTGCTACAGATATTGAAGCAAGGTACTTATAAACGACAAGTTAAAAGCAATTTTAATTACTACTAAAGACTCACTAATGAATTAATGATTAGTTATCCAACCAATTTTATCGTTCAGTAACTGCGACCCAGATACCATGGACCAAAAACTTGTCAAGGGAAAGATTGTTCTTTGTGACATTTTAGATTCGGATTACGTAGAAAGTGAGAGGACGGCTGAAGTGAAGAAGCTAGGAGGAATAGGCATAGTCTTGATTGACGATGCACTAATAGAGGTGGCACCCAATTTTGGTACATTTCCTGGAACTGTGATCAGTTCAAAGGATGCCGACAAGCTTCTCTCCTACATCAACTCAACAAAGTAATACAGCCACTCATCTCAAATAGAACTCAAGACTCTGAATCTATACTAATTTGAAGATTGAGAATAATTACCAGCAATGTTATATATATATTGGTAGAAATCCAGTTGCCACAATCTTGCGTACAACGTCACCAACAAAGCATAAGCCAGCACCTGCCATACCAGATTTCTCACCTAGGGGACCTTCAACGATCCCACACCTTCTCAAGGCAAACACTCTTTCTGTTCCAATCTTTACCAAACGTATTTCTTCCTAAGCTGACATTCACAAGGCTATGTAATTGAATGACTTGCAGCCATATATTGCAGCACCTGGGGTTAACATTGTTGCAGCATGGATAGGTAACGACACAGTTTCAGCTCCAGAAGGCAAAAACCCACCAAAGTACAATGTGATCTCAGGAACTTCCATGGCATGTCCCCATGTTTCTGGGATTGCCGCCATAGTAAAATCAAAGAACCCCGCATGGAGTCCCTCCGCAATCAGGTCGGCTATTATGACAACAGGTCAGGAACAACTATATCTACAAGTTCATGTAAATGATAAATCCTGGGCCTTTTCTACTAATCTATCTATGACTGCTTACAACCTATTTACAGCAACTCAAACAAATAATTTGAGAGCCCCAATCACGTTTGCAAATGATGAAGCAGCTACACCTCATGAACTTGGCGCAGGAGAAGTAAGCATAACAGGACCGTTGCAACCAGGCCTAGTTTACGAGACTACCACCATTGACTACTTGAATTTTCTCTGCTACTATGGTTATAATATATCTACAATAAAATTAATTGCCAAGAGTATCCCTGATAGGTTTACTTGCCCCAAGGAGTCAAACATTCATCTTATATCCAACATCAATTATACATCTATAGACATTACACAATTCAATGAAAAAGAGGGCATGAAAATGATAAGATGGGAAGTTACCAGAACACTTACAAATGTTGCTGGAGAAGAAGATAAATCAATCTACAATGTAAGCATCGATGTATATTCAGACCTATATGTTCAAGTGGTCCCAGACAAACTGCAATTCACAAGAAATTCAGGCCTAGATGTTCAAGTGGTCCCAGACAAACTGCAATTCACGAGAAATGGTCAGAAGTTGTCTTACCAAGTGAGTTTCTCCTCTGCAAATCTTCTCCAAAATGATGTATTTGGATCCATAACATGGTCTAACGGAAAATTCAAAGTCAGAATTCCGTTTCATGTACACTAGGATGTTATAAGCTTCATAGCAATTTGCAGAACATCAATAAGAAGATCCAGGATCCACAAGTTATTGATCCGACTGCTGTAGCGAATACTCTAATTAAAGGTCTTTTAAGCTTACTTTAGTAGAATCTTCTCTATTTGGGAACATGTTCAACATCAATGCATGCAAAACCGCATCCAAAAACAGACCATAATTAAATACACAACAACATATATTAACATTAGAACGGTCTGATGAGACACAACAGTTACGAATTGACGAGACAACACTTAAAGCAAGAAACAGGATATTCCGAGAGATAACAGTAGTAACAGTAATCAAACTAGACAGAAATAACAAGCCAATGTTCTCGAGTACAAAGGCAATTAAAAAGAAAAAGAAACATAGAAAAAAGATATGTTCAAATTCAATTCGATATCCTTCACTCAAAGGCCCACTGATTCTCCCGACGAACCTCCTCCTCCTCTTCCGGAGTAAAATCATTCTTAATATTGAAAGTCTTACGGATCTCCTCAGGCGTTTTCCCCTTTATCATATCCGCCACCGTTTGACACGTCAGGTCCAGCAGGCTCTTGATGTTCAAATAGTTAGCAGCCTTCAAAAGAAAAGAATGAAAATAAATCAAAATTGAACACGAAATCCCTAAAAACTCCCTTTTATTAAAAAAAGAGAAAGGGCAAAGGCTTACCAGGATGAGATCGAAGAGGGTAGCTTGATCGACCCTGACGAAATCAGCATCCCAAAGCTTAAGCTCATCTTCGACGGAGGCAGAACGATCGTCGGATTTAGGTGCTTCCACATGCTTCTTGCAGTACTCGATCACTTTAGAGAGGATCTTGCTGGTGACGTTGGGTAGAGGAATGCCGTTGTCGGCGCAATCGTCCTCAATCATGTGCTTAATCGTTTGTGATTCGAGAGCCACCGCCTCATCCACCTCGAAGTTCTCGCCGTCCGAGCTCTTGAGCGTGATTTTGCGATAATCTCTCTATTAAATTATGATAATCTCGCCGTCCGAGCTCTTGAAATTACGATAATCTCTCTATTAAATTATGATAATTACAGTATTTTTTATAATTCCATTATGAAATTTTGATAACATTCATATGAAATTTTAATAACGATACTATGTAATTTCGAGAACCTTTTTATAAATTTTTTTTAACCTTCTTATGAAATTTGGTTAACCTCCCTAAGGTTTTTGAAGACCTCGATATGAAATTTTGATAACTTCCCAATGAAATTTTGATAACCAACACTATGAAATGTTGATAACCTCCATATGATATATTGATAACCACGTTATAAAAATTAAAAACCTCCATATGAATTGTTAGTAATCACACTCTGAAATTTTGATAATCACACTATGAAATTTTGATAACCTCGCTATGAAATCTTGATAAATCTTCCTATAAAATTTTGACAACTTTTTTATGAAATTTTGATAACTACAAATTTTGATAACCTCCTTATGATTTTTTTATAACCTCCTTATGAAATTTTGTTAATTTCCCTATGAAATTTTGATCTACATACTATGAAATTTTGATAACCCTCTTGTGAAATTTTGAAAACTAAACTATGAAATTTTGATAACCTTCATATGAAAATTTGATATCCTCCCTAAATTTTGATATCCTACTTGAAATTTTGATTACTCCATAATAAAAGTTTAATAACCTTCCTAATTTGGTAATCGTACAATGAAATTTTGATAACCTCCCCAGAAATACCACTTTGAAATTTTTGTAATCACATTTTGAAAATTTGATAACCTCTTTATGAAATTTTGATAACCTCTTTATAAAATTTTGTTGACCCCTCTATGAAATTCTAATAATCATATTATGTAATTTTGATAACCTTGCTTTGAAATTTTGATAACAACACTATGAAATTTTGATAATCTTTCTATAAATTTTGATAATCTGATCTCTATGAAATTTCGATAATCACTCTATGAGATTTGATAACCTTCTATCCAATTTTGGTACTCCTTATGAAATTGAGACTTTTATAACCTTCATACGAAATTTTGATAACCACACTATAAAATTTTGATAACCTCCCCATGAAATATTTAATGAAATTTTGTTAACCACACAATGAAATTCTTATAATCTCGCTATGACATTTTGATAATCTCTTTGATAACCTTTCTATAAAATTGTGATAATTAATCACCTTATGAAATTTCAATAACCAACCTAATAGATTTTAATAACCTGATCCTATGAAATTTTGGTAACCACACTATGGAATTTTGATAACCTCCTCATGAAATTATAATAACCATCTTATGAAATTTTGATAACCAGATAGAGACAAGAAAATCAAAATCATAATATCACATACTCTTCTAACTCAACAATTTCCAATTGAACAAAGTGAATGCGGCAAAACATTATATAACGAAGAGATGGAGCTTCACTAACAATAGTATTGTATGTGTTAATGTTAGTTTAATCTGTTTATTGACATTTAAAAATTGAAATTAAAAGTAAAATATTAAATTCAAAAAGTAATAGCAAAGAAAATTTGCATGTTCATCAACTAAAATCAATTTGACAAACTCATAATTCGGTATAAATTGAATTTTTTTAATTAATTTTGAAATAATAAAATTATACTAAATTTTAATAATGGAAATTTAAGACAAAAAAACAAAGCAAAATTAAATACAACAATTGGAAATAAAGACAAAAGGCAAAATTAAATAGGACGTTGGAAACAAAAAGGCAAATTGACTTTCTTATAATTTTGTACACGCATTATATAATTAAGATTAAAAAAATAATGGAATAATTAAAATATTATTTAGTAATGGTAATTTAAAAATATGTTTTAAAGAATAGGGTACAATTGGAAATATGTTTTAATTAATAAGGGTACAATCAGAAAATATAAAGTTTCCCCTTATTCGTACTATTATATATAGTATAGATTTATTCTACCTTAAACGTGTTTTTTTTGGGGAAAAAAAACTTAAAGGTCCTTTCGAAAATATAAAATGGAAAATTTCTTTTTAAAAAAATAAAATGGAAAATATAATTTTGGTTTTATAAATCAATCAGGAACGATGGGCCTCATTTAGTAAAAGAGACTAACATAAGGCCATAGTTTAAAAGCAATCTGGGCCTTATAAATCAGTTTTGGGCTTTTGGCCGTGGGAAATTATTTCAGCACTTTTAAAACGTACCGTTTTGCCAATTCCATTCCTGGCTGGCTGCTAGTCTGCTACTATTCAGAATTTCCCTCCACGATTCTTATTTTGGTCCGACTTTTCTCTCTATAACTGCCTTTTCCGGCCTCCGTCTCCTCTCTCTTTTTTTTCATTTTCATCCTCCGATTTCTTCCCCTCTCTGTGTAAGTTTTCTTTTATTTTTTTTTTCTATAAATTTTTGATGATTTACTAATAATTTTTTTTTCTTACAAAGTTAATCTCGGATCAGGTTTTTCTTTTTCTTTTTGTTTTTTTTTTGTTTCTTCTGGGTACAAAGGAGCGGTTTACCCCGCTTGTTTGTTTTAGTTAGTAACAATTCTCATTCGACAGTAGATTATTAGTATTTAAAAAAAATGAATTAGGGTTTCGAAATTCGTCGAACATTTTAATTTCCAGATCAGAATTAGTTTTTCGAAGTTCTTTGTCTCGAAACCTAAATATATTTTTATATTTGCTTTCTTTGTCTTGAAAGAAATTGACGTTGCTGTTTCGCTTTTATGTTTTAACTTTTTCCATATGTGTGATATAAATTTTTGTTTGAAGCTAGTTCGCTCCTTTTTTATGCATCTTGAGAAATGATAGATGATTTATGTATAAGTAATGCGCAATGCTATATTTGATAATGTATATTTGTGAATTCAGTTGTCTGTGGCCGCTTTGTGCTAATTGTTGTGTTATAGCTCTCTATTTACTCATTCTTGTGTTAATTGTTTGTCTTCCATCTCCAAAATCTGCTAAAGAGGGGATTATAAAAAGTAGAGGAATTCTTAATTCTTTCACTGAATTTGTTGTTGTTACTTATCTGTTGTTTGATTCATTTTCTTTTCTGCTCCCTTGTCTAATTTTTTTTATCTGATTTTTTTGGTTTTTCTATTTCTTTTTCCTCAATTTTCTGATTTTTGTGTTGTGGATGCTTTGGCCAACAATATGTTGCTGCTGCTTTGATTATGATTCTATGTGCGATAGAGCAATTTTGGTTTTTAGGGTTATTTTATCATTATGTTAGTTTTGCTGTTTTATTTGCAGGCGTTGAAGTATGGTGACTCATTGATGGATTAGGGGAAGCTTAAAGCCACTTTGGCACGCTGCTTTGGTGGTTTGGTAGCAGCTGTTGAATCATGGCTTCAACCCTTGTTAATCATCTGCTGTCAAATTGCTCGCTGTGATGTTGGTACTTCTTTTTGAAATTTTCCTTGCTTGCAATTTGCTTTTCTCTTTTTGTTGAATTCAATTGTCTGTGCCTCTGTGGTGGCTTTGTGCTAATTGTTGTGTTCTAGCTCTCTGTTGGATTCTCTTTTTTGTTTGAACTAGAAAATGCCTGTGTACTGCAGTAAGATCAAAATTTTTATTTGGTAAAAAGAAGAATGTTGAAATCGGTTATGTCATAATTGCATGAGCTGCTAAACTTTCATATTTGATGATGTAGTATCATTATGGTTCCACTAATTGTAAGTGGATACCAAATTTCCATAAGGATCATCATTTGAATAAAAGAGATGGAAATAGTAAAATAGAAAGTGAATTTCCTTTCCAACTTTTATCTATGCTTCTAGCACATTGCTTTTTCTCAAGTAATCATATGTAGCAAACCTTCTGATGCCTGTGAATCTATCATTTAGATTTACAGTCTTCATTTATATTCATGTTTTCTTTTTTCTTCTCATGTTTTTAAGCCCTGTTTTTCTAATTTGTTTAATGATATTATATTTTTGCACCCTTTAATTAATCTGTGGTTTTGCATTAGGGTCTCTCATTGGACTTAGGTTGGATAGCCTAAAAGAAACACATGCATGGAACAATATGATAACTCTTATGTATTGTTTTTGTGAGGTACAACTGTGACCACTCAATTACCCGGTTGTGATATGTTATTTAATTACTTAGTCATATTGTTCTGAATCACTTACTGTAGGTACTGCTGATAAGTTTCCAGATCACTAGAGTTCTTAAAAGATATTTTCAGCTCAGAATGTGCATCAAAGGTATATATTACTTGTCCCTAATAATCTGTTATGTAAGAAGTTTGGAAAATTTTTTCAATGAGATCTGAGATTATTTATTAAGTGTTTGTTTTTGAGTTTTTTGCAGTCAGTAAGTCTTGTGTTAAATTAGAATGTTGATCTAGTAACTTGAACCTTAGCATCTCCGTGCTGCCAAAGAAATCTGATTGAATCTATTAAACCAGGCAACTGCCTCCTGTCTGGTTATAGTAACTGAAGCTTAAGAATTATTGCAATTGGGGGGACTATCTGTTTGTTGACCTTCTCTGATAACCGATCTGCAATGTTCAGGAGCACTGAAAACAATGTTTCCTGGACCTGTTGCCTTGAACTTGGGAAATGGTTAACAACTTAACGTGGAAGATCTGCCACTGAACTAGCTCAGAGCCGTCTACTGAACAAGGTTGATTTAAACTTGTAATCTATTATTTGGAAAAGGCTGTAAAGGATCTTTTAATAAATGAAGCAAGTTTTTGATGGGTATCTGGTTGATTTAAACTTGTGTGCATTGACATGTGATGGGTATCTAGCATGTATGTAGTTCTTGCCATAAGGTACTGTGGGTCACCTAGCATGCATGAGGTTCATATTTCCTTTACAGCTCTTACCTCAGAAGTTAAAATGGTTCTTGTCTGCAGACTCTTTATTGATCATATTTGTGCATGTTTTCCTTTTAATTTTTTATTGATAAATTAATGTCCTAACTTTCCAGTATTTACACTTTCTTTTCTGGGTTCTAAATTTGCAGGTGTAAGAGGGCACAGGTTCAACAACTTGATAAGAACATGCAATGGTCTAGAGCACTTGATGGTTCAGACTTTAGTTTACCTGCTGGGAATGGTACTCATCTTTTTCCTTAAATTCTTAAGCAAATATTTGTTTCTTCTTTTATCAATCTTTGTGCTAAAAGCATCAAAGGAGGTGCAGTTAAGATAAGTGAGCTTAACCTAATTCTCCTTTGTGTTGATATGATCTGATGACTTGTGCAAATTTTCAGGTGGGGCTGAATAACATTCAGAAGACTGATTTTGTTGATCCTTACTCCCGTCGGGAACTTTTTGCTTATCCATGAAAATTACCAGCACTGTAGATCTCTACTTGTTCATCGATTTGGACAGCTCACACAAAAGATTTGGCATGCTCAGAACTTTAAATGACAGGTTAGATCATAATTATTTTGTTGCAAGATTATGGTTCTGGAAGACAACCGATTCATTTATTTTATATTGCTTGTGTCAACAGGTGAGCCTCACGAGTTTCCTACCGGCAGTGATCAATGCAGGTGATAATCAGTTTCGCATACATGTGCAGTCTGAGCCAGTTGAATTCATGTCATGGCTTCTTAGATAAAGAAAAGTAGCAGCATCAAGCATAAGTGCTTTCAGGTTCTAATTTAGACCTCTCAGTCTTACTCATTATATAAGTCATAATTTTATATGTTAGCATTCTATTGTGCTTATTACAACCAAATTGCTGTTTTCTTTAAGTAATTCATTTATTTGTCACTCCAAATCATTGAAATCAGTTAAAAGAAATGCCGCAAGGACAGTGTGTTGAACGTATTGGTGTACATGGTACTTTGAAAAACCTGCAGTGCTCTTGGAGTACCAAATTCTGCAGAGTCTGAAAAACCTGCTCCCTCTGCTCCAGCTCCAGCATCTGTGCTTCCTGGATAGGTGAATAGCACATTATGTTTTCCTTTGTCTCTGTTTCTTTTTTCCTGATTTTGGAATGCAGTTGTGTTTGTACTTTCTTAGATGGAGCTTTGTGTCTTTAAGAACTTCAAGTCACTAACTGTTACCCTTGGAACAAAAAATCATCCCTAATAGTATCTGAAATAAAGGTTCCTCTTGGCCTCTATTGCCTTTGTAGCAAGAACCTGCCTCTCTGTTGGCAGGTGTCTAATTGTATCATTTATTTGGAGAGGTATTTATGATGTAGCTTCCCTTGTTCTTCATTTCAACTATATTTTTTCTTTTCAGGTTCCACGTGGGGCAGGAGCTGCTGTATGATTCAAGAATGGAGTTGCTCACCTTGAGCAGAATCAACTTCCGGATGCATTATCCTTCTTTGATAAAGCTTTTCTGGCACTGGCCAAGGATAACTCTCATGGAGCTGATATTATGCCTCAAGCTACCATTCATGCTCAGTACAAGATAGCAGTAACAATTCTTCAGGTATGTTATTATTTTCCAGCCGCCAAATGAATTAGAAATTGAGGCAAGCCATCCAAAGAACAATTTCGTCTTTTAATTGTTTTTAGAGTAAAACGCTATAATCAATTGATGATGATATATTTTATGATTTTTCAAATATCTTAGCTTTTTAAGCATCATGTGAGCTGTTAATAAAAAATTATCATTTCGTTAATCAACAACATAACATGATGAAGATATTGCGTTTCATCTCACTTGTGCTTCAAGAGTCTTTTCATTACTTCTTGCAGGTGCTTACATATTCGGAATTGTTGCAAATTACTGCAGCTATAGATGCCTTCATATGTTGCATTTTGTCTCAGTCTGGGGTTAGTCCTGCATTTCTTCACATGTATTCAGTTTCACTCAGTCCTGGAACATGGGATCTTACATAGTTTACATTTATTGCAGGGTCAAAGCTCTCCTTGATCTCCTTCACCTTTCCGTTTAAAGCTTCCCAAAAAATTCAGAACAGTAAAACCAACTATCTAATGTTACTTATTCATCTTTCAAGGAAAGATTCAATATATGGTAAGCCACATATGCTAGCTCTATTAAGTCAAATCATAAAAGGGAAACATAAGGCAAAACATTGTGTCTCATCTCACTTGTGCTTTTGTCTGAATGCATCTCGTCTCTCAATGTGCGGCTACTCTTGCATTTCTTCACATGCATTCAGCTTCACTTAGACTTGGAGCTTCGGATCTTACACAATTTGAATTTAGTGCAGGGTCAAAGTTCTCGATCTTCAATTTTTCACTATTCTGATTGTCCAAAGCTTCCCCCAAAATGATGATTGATATATAATAGGAAGCTTAACCTAAATGGTGGGTCGGGGCAAATTTCTCGGATCAGGAGCATCGATCTCAACATCAAGTAGTAGCAAGGCTGGGCTTCAGTTTCCCGTTGGTCGTATTGCTCGGTTCCTTAAGGCTGGGAAATATCCTGAACGTGTCAGAGTTAGTGTTCCTGTTTATTTCGCCGTGGTTCTTGAATATCTTGCTGCTGAGGTATAATTAACTTCTTTTTTTTTCAACTTTTTTCTTTTTAAAATTTAAAGTTTCTTGCGGAAATTATTTGTAGTTTCTGCTGAAAAAGTCTTAATTCGGTTTCCAACCTACTCTAGGGTTCCGACTTTTCCCCCTTAAATTTTGAGAGATTTAATTTTTGGTTTTAATGTTTAGACTTTAGGCTTGTTCCATCGTCGAAGGACTTTAGGGACTTAAAATTTCAGTCCCACCAGGTGGTTACGCCACTGGTCGCTCTTGAAGCAGTCGCCATTAAGCTGTTACCTTTGCTAGTTTGAAAACAAAAGAAGATACAATTAATATTTTGGAAGTATATGGACAAAGCTTTTATCTGTATATGGAAAAATGATTTTAGAATTGGTGTCACGTTTTTGTTATTTGTTAATTTTTAATGAGCTTAGTTATTTGTTATCATTTGGTTTTGATTTTTTGGGGTAAATTGTCAGGAAGCAATAGTAATAGAGTTACAACCAAGCCAATTGTTATAGGAAATTATGGGGATATAACGTCGGTTCTTTTTTTGACAGTGTTTATAGCAAACAACTGTTGCTTTTAAGATGCGTGCTTGAAACCTTGGCTAGTAGAATTCGAGTTCATCCACTATACTCTACACTGTTTTATTTTACTGATAAAAGGTTGCTTTATCTTACTTGTAGGAAGAGTAGGTAATATGTTATAAGATATTCCTAGCATCTGATTGAGTTGGATTCTAATATGTATATGATGAAAAAGAGTTGAATCAAATTATGAGTTAAGAGATGATAATGCTGTTAATTTTATGAATTAAAACTTAGTAGATTGTACGATGAAATTGTCAACTGCAATCTGGAATGCCATCCTCTTTATTGGAATTGATGTCTTAAAGTTAAGATGTTGTAGCTGCCCCTCCCAGTTATATTTGTTGCATGCGGTAATTATATTTTGAAAGTTTAGTATTCATATAAGTGTTGTTTCTTTAATTTATGCAGTTCTGCTGATGCATCTGGGTGAGGTCGTTCCCCTCCACCTCAACCTAAAAAAGCATCTCCAGCTCCAAGGTGAAGTTGAGATTGCCTGGTATTCTCAATTTAATTTCTACTTTGTTCTATATGTTATGCATAATTTATATCAACCAGGGAGTGTATCTTATGTTAAGCTTTTGACCTGCTTGATTTTGAAAATTACAGAATTGTTTAAAAACACAAACTTGTTATTGATCTGTTGTTTTAAGTTAATTGATTTGGGTTCTTAGTAGTAGAGAGCATCAAATTATTCTCATAAGAAACAGATTTAGGTTTGTTATACTTATCACAAGATAATTGTAGTTCTAACTGAAGCTTAGGTGTATCTCTATGGAAGGGAAATTTAATAATTTTTCCTGTTTTCTTCAATCATGACAAATGCTGCAAGATAAACTTCATTTTCGATCATTAATGTTCTCAAAGGCATTTATTTCAGGAAAGCTTCTCCCATCGGCGAGTCTTTGGTTCTTCATGTTGACTCACTTAGCAGGAAATTCAATGAAGGCGATCTAAGAGAAATATTCAGTACGTGTTTTACCTTTTATATTTACCTTTTTTTGTCTTTATAATTCATTTAAGCCATGTTATCTGATTTGTAAAGGATTTAGGTCCAGATTATGAAATTAATAGGGCTGGTGTTTATATGCCTCGGAACTCCTCTTCCGTGTAGTTAATTCATCTCCAGGCCTGCTAAATTCATCTTAAATAAGATTATGCTTTGTTTGGTAGTTTGTTATTTTTGTATACTTTTTGTAAGGTTGGGTTAAAGTGCCTTTGTTTTTATAAACCTTTACACTCTATTAGGCTAAAACAATGTCATAATAATCTTCAGCTTTCCACTTTGTAGGTAACGTCTCACCTTTCCATTGTCCGGATCATCCAAATCCTCCAAAGCCGTCTCCGAATCGTAGACACCTAATCCTTTTTTTTCTTCTTCTTCTCTTTCTATAGTTCATTTTTCAGTGGGGTCATCTGCATCTTTTAGTTCATTTCCAGTAGGGTCATCTCCATCATATAGTTCATTTTCCGGTAAAGTCATTTGTATCATATAGTTGCATATTCAGTAGGGCTCAGTAGGGCTCATATAGTTGCATATTCAATAGGGTCATAATCATATAGTTGCATATTCAATAGGGTTCATATAGTTGCATATTCAATAGGGTTCATATAGTTGCATATCCAGTAGGGTCATAATCATATAGTTGCATATTCAGTAGGGGCATAATTATATAGTTGCATATTTAGTAGGACATTATATAGTTGCATATTCAGTAGGGTCCATATAGTTGCATATTCAGTAGGGCCATTTAGTTGCATATTCAGTAGGGTCCATATAGTTGCATATTCAGTAGGGCCATTTAGTTGCATATTCAGTTGGGCATCATATAGTTGCATATTCAGTAGGATAATATATATTATGTAGGGACCATATAGTTGCATATTTAATAGGGCCATATAGTTGCTTGAAACTTTTTATTTTAATTATGTAAAGATATTGTAAATACAAAATATAATTATAATAATTTACTCCCCATAAATGTTTGGAATACTTTTTATTTATAATTTATATTTATTTTTATTTAATTAAATTAAATTATGGGCATAAAGGAAAAAAAAATAGTATAATACTCTTTACATGTTTAAAAAAAATTGTTCCTTTGCGAGGTTGTCAAGATTATAGTTTCCTATGCCAAGTAAAAAAAAATTGCTGGTTTACTTTCGAAAAAAAAATAATTGGTCTAAATACTTTAAACCATGTAATCAAATCTCAGTCACATTATATTTAAGAATCTGTTTTTCAAGCATTTGAATCTTGTTTTTATTATATTAGAATTTAATTTAAGAAAATAAGAAATATGATATTAAAATCCTAAAAATTCATCCGATCTCTTTTGCGTTGAATTAATTGCTTTTTACTCGTTTTGATTTGATTTGAAATTAATTCGAAAAAATTGTAAAATTGATATTAGTAGCGTGAAATGCCCTTCAATTTTTTTGGCATTGAATTAGTTTTTTCTTTACTCGTGTTGAGCAAAAAATTGAGGATAAAGTTTTTTGGCTCGATTTTTGCGAAATTTTAGCCGAAATCGTGTACTAACCATCACGGTTTTTGGTAAAAAAACGCGTTCCGAGGCCTGACTCAATTTTGCATGATTTTCGGCACCAAGACTCGTTGAAATATCAATATTCATCTAATCAAATCTCAAACACATTGGATTTAAGGATTTGTTTCTACGAGTTTCAGAAACTGGTTCGTTTTAATTAGGAACTAATTTCGAAAAAAATGGTAGAATGATATTGAAAGCGTGAAATGCACTTCAATTTTTTTTGGCGTTGAATTATATATTTTTTACGAGTATTGTGGCAATAATTGAGGAAAAGTTCTTTGGGTCAGTTTTTGTAAAATTTTAGCCTAAATTATGTATTAATCATCACGGTTTTTGCCTAAAACGCCTTCAGAGACCCGCCGTCATTTTTGTATGATTTTTTTAGCAAGATTCCTTGAAATAACCATTTTTATCTAACCAAATCTCAGCCACATTGAATTAAAGGATTAGTTTTTACAAGCATCAAAAACCGGTTCGATTTAATTGGAAATTAATATTGAAAAAAAGAAGGAAAACGATATTAGAAGTGTGAAAAGTCCTTCAACCTTTTTGGCATTGATCTATATATTATTTTCAAGTATTGTGGTCAAAAATTGAGCAAAAAAAATTTCGGGTCAATTTTGGCGAAATCGTGTAGTAACCATCATGGTATTTGGAAAAAAACACGTTCCAGAGCCACGGCTCAGTTTTGCATGATTTTTGGCACAAAGACTCCTTGAAATTTCTATATTCATCTAACCAAATCTCAGTCAAATATGATTCAAAGATTTGTTTTTACGAGCATTTGAATCTCGTTTTGATTTGATTTGAAATTAATTCGAAAAAATTGTAAATTTGATATTAGTAGCGTGAAATGCCCTTCAATTTTTTTGGCGTTGAATTAGTTTTTTCTTTATTCGTGTTGTGCAAAAAATTGAGGATAAAGTTTTTCAGGTCAGTTTTTGCGAAATTTTAGCCGAAATCGTGTACTAACCATCACGGTTTTTGGTTAAAAACGCGTTCCGAAGCCTCGACTCAGTTTTGCATGATTTTCGGCACCAAGACTCGTTGAAATATCAATATTCATCCAATCAAATCTCAAGCACATTGGATTTAAGAATTTGTTTCTACGAGTTTCAGAAACTGGTTTGTTTTAATTAGAAACTAATTTCGAAAAAAATGGTAGAATGATATTGAAAGCGTGAAATGCACTTCAATTTTTTTTGGCGTTGAATTATATATTTTTTACGAGTATTGTGGCAATAATTGAGGACAAGTTCTTCGGGTCAGTTTTTGCAAAATTTTAGGCCAAATCGTGTATTAATCATCACGGTTTTTGCCTAAAACGCCTTCAGAGACTCGGCGTCCTTTTTGTAAGATTTTTTTCGGCAAGATTCCTTGAAATATCAATTTTTATCTAACCAAATCTCAGCCACATCGGACTAAAGGATTTGTTTTTAAAAGCATTAAAAACCGTTTTCGATTTAATTAGAAATTAATTTTGAAAAAAATAAAATAAAATGATATTAGATGTGTGAAAATTCCTTTAACCTTTTTGGAATTGATTTATATATTTTTTTAAGTATTGTGGTAAAAAATTGAGCAAAAAAAATTTCGGGTCAATTTTGGCGAAATTGTGTAGTGACCATACCGTATTTGGTTAAAAACGCGTTCCAGAGTCCCGGCTCAGTTTTGCATGATTTTTGGCATCAAGACTCCTTGAAATTTCTATATTCATCTAACCAAATCTCAGTCAAATATGATTTAAAGATTTGTTTTTACGAGCATTTGAATCTCGTTTTGATTTGATTTGAAATTAATTCGAAAAAATTGTAAATTTGATATTAGTAGCGTGAAATGCCCTTCAATTTTTTTGGCGTTTAATTAGTTTTTTCTTTACTCGTGTTGTGCAAAAAATTGAGGATAAAATTTTTGCGAAGTTTTAACCGAAATAGTGTACTTACCATCACGGTTTTTGGTTAAAAACGCGTTCCGAAGCTCCGACTCAGTTTTGCATGATTTTCGGCACCAAGACTCGTTGAAATATCAATATTCATCCAATCAAATCTCAAGCACATTGGATTTAAGGATTTGTTTCTACGAGTTTCAGAAACTGGTTTGTTTTAATTGGAAACTAATTTCGAAAAAAATGGTAGAATGATATTGAAAGCGTGACATGCACTTCAATTTTTTTGGCGTTGAATTATATATTTTTTATGAGTATTGTGGCAATAATTGAGGAAAAGTTCTTCGGGTCAGTTTTTGCAAAATTTTCGGCCAAATCGTGTATTAATCATCACGGTTTTTGCCTAAAACGACTTCAGAGGCTTGGCGTCATTTTTGTATGTTTTTTTTTTTCGGTAAGATTCCTTGAAATATCCATTTTTATCTAACCAAATCTCAGCCACATTGGATTAAAGGATTTGTTTTTACAAGCATTAAAAACCGGTTCGATTTAATAAGAAATTAATTTTGAAAAAAAAAGGGAAAATGATATTAGAAGCGTGAAAAGCACTTCAACCTTTTTTGCATTGATTTATATATTTTTTTTAAGTATTGTGGTAAAAAATTGAGAAAAAAAATTTTCGGGTCAATTTTGGCGAAATCGTGTAGTAACCATCACGGTATTTGGTTAAAAACGCGTTCCAGAGCCCCGACTCAGTTTTGCATGATTTTTGGCACCAAGACTCCTTGAAATTTCTATATTTATATAACCAAATCTCAGTCAAAAATGATTTAAAGATTTGTTTTTACGAGCATTTGAATCTCGTTTTGATTTGAAATTAATTCGAAAAAATTGTAAATTTGATATTAGTAGCGTGAAATGCCCTTCAATTTTTTTGGCATTGAATTAGTTTTTTCTTTACTCGTGTTGTGCTAAAAATTGAGGATAAAATTTTTCGGGTCAGTTTTTGCGAAATTTTAGCCGAAATCATGTACTTACCATCACGGTTTTTGGTTAAAAACGCGTTCCGAAGCCCCGACTCAGTTTTGCATGATTTTCGGCACCAAGACTCGTTGAAATATCAATATTCATCCAATCAAATCTCAAGCACATTGGATTTAAGGATTTGTTTCTACGAGTTTCAGAAACTGGTTTGTTTTAATTAGAATCTAATTTCGAAAAAAAATGGTAGAATGATATTGAAAGCGTGACATGCACTTCAATTTTTTTTGGCGTTGAATTATATATTTTTTTATGAGTACTGTGGCAATAATTGAGGAAAAGTTCTTCGGGTCAGATTTTGCAAAATTTTCGGCCAAATCGTGTATTAATCATCACGGTTTTTGCCTAAAACGCCTTCAGAGGCTCGGCGTCATTTTTGTATGTTTTTTTTCGGTAAGATTCCTTGAAATATCCATTTTTATCTGACTAATTCTCAGCCACATTGGATTAAAGGATTTGTTTTTACAAGCATTAAAAACCGTTTTCGATTTAATTAGAAATTAATTTTGAAAAAAAAAGAAAATGATATTAGAAGTGTGAAAAGTCCTCCAACCATTTTGGCATTGATTTATATTTTTAAAAAAAAAAATTTGCAAAAAAAAATTTCGGGTCACTTTTGACGAAATTGTGTAGTAACCGTCACGGTATTTGGTTAAAAACGCGTTACAGAGCCCCGGCTCAGTTTTGCATGATTTTTGGCACCAAGACTCCTTGAAATTTCTATATTCATCTAACCAAATCTCAGTCAAATATGATTTAAGGATTTGTTTTTACGAGCATTTGAATCTCGTTTTGATTTGATTTGAAATTAATTCGAAAAAATTTTAAATTTGATATTAGTAGCGTGAAATGCCCTTCAATTTTTTTGGCATTGAATTAGTTTTTTCTTTACTCGTGTTGTGCAAAAAATTGAGGATAAAATTTTTCGGGTCAGTTTTTGCGAAATTTTAGCCGAAATCGTATACTTATCATCACGGTTTTTGGTTAAAAACGCGTTCCGAGGCCCCGACTCAGTTTTGCATGATTTTTGGCACCAAGACTCGTTGAAATATCAATATTCATCTAATCAAATCTCAAGAACATTGGATTTAAGGATTTGTTCCTACGAGTTTCAGAAACTGGTTCGTTTTAATTAGAAACTAATTTCGAAAAAAATGGTAGAATGATATTGAAAGCGTGAAATGCACTTCAATTTTTTTTTGACGTTGAATTATATATTTTTACGAGTATTGTGGCAAAAATCGAGGAAAAGTTCTTCGAGTCAGTTTTTGCAAAATTTTAGGCCAAATCGTGTATTAATCATCCCGGTTTTTGCCTAAAACGCCTTCAGAGGCTCGGCGTCCTTTTTGTATGACTTTTTTCGGCAAGATTCCTTGAAATATCCATTTTTATCTAACCAAATCTCAGCCACATTGGATTAAAGGATTTGTTTTTACAAGCATTAGAAATCGTTTTCGATTTAATTAGAAATTAATTTTGAAAAAAAAAAAGAAATGATACTAGAAGCGTGAAAAGCCCTTCAACCTTTTTGGCATTGATTTATATATTTTTTAAAGTATTGTGGTCAAAAATTGAGCAAAAAAATTTTCGGGTCAATTTTGGCGAAATCGTGTAGTAACCATCACGATATTTGGTTAAAAACGCGTTCCAGAGTCCCGGCTCAGTTTTGCATGATTTTTGGCACCAAGACTCCTTGAAATTTCTATATTCATCTAACCAAATCTCAGTCAAATATGATTTAAAGATTCGTTTTTACGAGCATTTGAATCTCGTTTTGATTTGATTTGAAATTAATTCGAAAAAATTGTAAAATTGATATTAGTAGTGTGAAATGCCCTTCAATTTTTTTGGCGTTTAATTAGTTTTTTCTTTACTCGTGTTGTGCCAAAAGTTGAGGATAAAGTTTTTCGGGTAAGTTTTTGCGAAATTTTAGCCGAAATCGTCTACTAACCATTACGGTTCTTTGTTAAAAACGCGTTCCGAGTCCCCGACTCAGTTTTGCATGATTTTCGGCACCAAGACTCGTTGAAATATCAATATTCATCTAATCAAATCTCAAGTACATTGGATTTAAAGATTTGTTTCTACGAGTTTCAGAAACTGGTTCGTTTTAATTAGAAACTAGTTTCGAAAAAAAATGGTAGAATGATATTGAAAGCGTGACATGCACTTCAATTTTTTTTGGCGTTGAATTATATATTTTTTATGAGTATTGTGGCAATAATTGAGGAAAAGTTCTTCGGGTCAGTTTTTGCAAAATTTTCGGCTAAATCATGTATTAATCATCACGGTTTTTGCCTAAAACGCCTTTAGTTGCTCGGCGTCATTTTTGTATGATTTTTTTTCGGTAAGATTCCTTGAAATATCCATTTTTATCTAACCAAATCTCAGTCATATTGGATTAAAGGATTTGTTTTTACGAGCATTTGAATCTCGTTTTGATTTGATTTGAAATTAATTCGAAAAAATTGTAAAATTGATATTAGTATCGTGAAATGCCCTTCAATTTCTTTGGCGTTGAATTAGTTTTTTCTTTACTCGTGTTGTGCAAAAAATTGAGGAAAAGTTCTTCGGGTCAGTTTTTGTAAAATTTTAGCCCAAATTATGTATTAATCATCACGGTTTTTGCCTAAAACGCCTTCAGAGGCCCGGCGTCATTTTTGTATGATTTTTTTCCAGCAAGATTCCTTGAAATAACCATTTTTATCTAACCAAATCTCAGCCACATTGGATTAAAGGATTTGTTTTTACAAGCATTAAAAATCGGTTTGATTTAATTAGAAATTAATTTTGAAAAAAAAGAAAATGATATTAGAAGCGTGAAAAGCCCTTCAACCTTTTTGGTATTGATTTATATATATTTTTAAGTATTGTGGTAAAAAATTGAGCAAAAAAATTTTCGGGTCAATTTTGGTGAAATCGTGTAGTAACCATCACGGTATTTGGTTAAAAACGCGTTCCAGAGCCCCGGCTCAGTTTTGCATGATTTTTGGCACAAAGACTCCTTGAAATTTCTATATTCATCTAACCAAATCTCAGTCACATATGATTTAAAGATTTGTTTTTACGAGCATTTGAATCTCGTTTTGATTTGAAATTAATTCGAAAAAAATTGTAAATTTGATATTAGTAGCGTGAAATGCCCTTCAATTTTTTTGGCGTTGATTTAGTTTTTTCTTTACTCGTGTTGTGCAAAAAATTGAGGATAAAATTTTTGACTAAAAACATATTCCGGAGTCCAACTTAGTTTTGCATGATTTTTGGTGTCAAGACTCCTTAAAATATATGTATTCATCTAACCAAATCTCAGCCACATTAGATTCAAGGATTTGTTTTTATGAACATCTTAATCTTGTTTCGATTTAATTAGAAATTAATTCGGAAAAAATAGGAAAAGCAATATTAGAAGCGTTAAAAGCCCTTCAATCTTTTTTATGTCGAATTATATATCTTTCGGGTCAATTTTTGCAAAATTTTAACCGAAATCGTATACAAACCATCACTGTTTTTGTTTAAAAAGGCGATCAGGGCCACGGTTCTGTTTTGCATGATTTTTGCCACCGAGACTCCTTGAAATATCTTTATTCATCTAATAAATCTCAGGCACATTAGGTTTAAGGATTTGTTTTCATGTGCATTTGAATCCTGTTTCGATTTAATTAGCAATTAATTTAGAAAAAACATGAAAAACGATATTAAAAGCGTAAAAAGTCCTCTAATCCTTTTGGCGGTGAATTATATATATTTTATGGGTATTTTTGCCAAAAATTGAGAAAAAATCTTTCGGGTTATTTTTACCATCATGGATTTTTGGATAAAAACATGTTCTGATCCCCAACTTAATTTTGCATGCTTTTTTAGACTCCTTAAAATTTCTATATTATCTAATCAAATCTCAGATCAAATCTCAGGCATATTCTATCCAAGAATTTGTTTTTACGAGATTTTAAATATTGTTTCGATTTAATTAGAAATTAATTCAAAAAAATATAAAACAAAAATTTGATTAATTTATTCTCAATCATTTGAAAAAATTTAGAGAAAATTTAATCTTTTGAGAATTAACATTGACATTAAAAAACATAATATGTAATTTAAAATATGTTTGCATCAAAACTTTAACCCCACGTATGGAACATGTGGCAAATTACTAGTACACACAAAAACATGGAACATGTGGCAAATTACTAGTACACACAAAAACATGATTCACACACACACAGACACACACATATATATATAAGCATAATTTTTTCAGTCAAAAAAATATATATAAGCATTATTTTAAGCTTATTATTAGCCACATGCAATGCAATTTTCACGAAGCAAAACACTTTAATTAATTGTAAAGATTAAAATTTTAAGAATATCAATGTCAAAAAATAAAAATTAAGAATATCATAAACTTCATTTTTCGCTGGTTGCTAGTCATTTACAACTTCAAACGGACATGAAGATACTTTACAAGAGAGAACACGCAAAGACACGAAGGTACACGAGAAGACAAAGACTCTGCAATAAGGCGAGGTCAGTAGACACGAAGGTACACGAGAAGACAGAGGCTCTCCGCAGTAAGGTGAGGCCAGACCTGAAGGCACATAGAGCCTCTCCGCAATGAGGCTAGGCCAACAGACACGAAGGTACACGAGAATACAAAAGCTCTTCGCAGTAAGGCGAGGCCTGCAGACACAAAAGTACACGAGAAGACAAAGGTTCTCCGCAGTGAGGCAAGGCCAGCAGACACGAGGTACACGAGAAGACACACAACACACATGAAGACAGACACGAAGGTACACGAGAAGACAGAGGCTCTCCGCAGTGAGGCGAGGCCAGCAGACACGAAGGTACACGAGAAGACAGAGGCTCTCCGCAGTGAGACGAGAAGACACATGACACACACGAAGCTACACGAGAAGACACGGTGGTGCTCCATACCCCATTCGAAGTAGCAGCTTCCATTTCTAAAATTCAAGTGGGACAAATAGCTCACCAAAACATAATCGGGCAATCATCCAGAAGCCAAAAAAGAAATTCAGCAACAGCAAGCAACCGCAGCACAATTCACAAGAAACAATCACAACAATCATTGTCAAGCAAAATCACAAAACATTCATCACAAAAAGAAAACACGAAAGATCACGGTATAATAAAATAAATGATTAGATGGCTTTAATGTTCTGAATTTTCGGGGAAGCTTTGGACGATCTTGTACTGAGCATAAATGTGCTAGCTTGAGCCATGATATCAGCTCCATGAGAGTTATCCTTAGCCAGTGCCTGAAGCTTCATCAACGAAGGATAATGAATCTGGAAGTTGATTCAGCTCAAGGCGAGTAAGTCCATTCTGCATAGTAAGCATGGAGGTGGAGCCACCCTCTGGCATAAAGAGCTTCTTCAATTCATGTGACAGAGAGCCCAGTTTCATCTTCCTCAGTTTAACCTGTACTCCAAACAAACCATGTTAATTTAAAACAATGGGAAAATCTACTGAGAAATAGACATGTTTCTCTAGAACCCAGTATATCCTCACTTACACATATATTGAGTACAGGAAAAGCAGAAGGCAAAGGACAACCACATAGAACTTCAGACAACACTGAAGATTGATTTTTCCCAACAATACCAATATATTAATTGGCCGGATGTTTATAATACCTGAGCAAGGCATTCCTCCCTTCTGGCCTGCTTTCTCTCCCTGCTAGCCTTGTTCTTTGCACGCTTGGGCTTGAACTGATCAGAAAGTGTCTTCTCTCTTGCCTTCTCAGCTTTAGACTTGTTGATGCTTTCCATCAAGACACACTTGTTCTTAAACACATTACTAACCTTATGTACAAGACACATGTGCTTGTCAATCTTCTTTGATTCCCTATACTTATGAAACAGGCGCTTGATACACACATTTTACTCATCCAGAGTATCTTAATTGGCAACCTTGCCTACCTTGTACCCTTCCTCTTACCTGAAAAAATTTAGTTGACATTGTTATTGCCAGTTGACTTTGAAGAACAACAGAACCCAATAATGCATCCAATCATTGCATATAGATACTACTTAATTATTGATTTATCATACCATAGCCAGAGTGTCAGCCATTTCTCTTGGCCTCCTTCATTCTGCGTACATGAGAACAGGAACGAATCTTATAGGCTTCCTACTAAAGAAAAAACCACCCTTCACCAGTTTGATGATGTTCTGCCCTTCAAACAATTATAAAAGGATTAACAGACACATCAAAAGAATGAACAAAAATCTTAAATTAAAGCTAAATAAAAAAAAGTATGAAGCTACTTCAGAGTGTAGACATGGATGAGTTCAACTAAAGATTCATTGGAACAAGAATTGGACTCATCCACACAAATAACTGGTAAAACGTAATCCAGAGCTCTTTAACTTATTTCACAGAATTGGTATCGATTAATTAGCTACTGTATTTACTAGCTAGGAGAAGGTAGAAATTCAGATCCCAAATCTATCATTTCCACCCCTATATTTTTGGAGAAACAAAATAAGGCACAAACCATCAAAGATGAACACTAACAACAACGATCTATTTTCCAAATGATTAAACAGATATAAATTTATATTTAGAAATGAAATGAACGAGAGAAAAGGAGAGAGAGAACTTACTCAGTTGGCCATGGAGATTTCATTGAAATCATTAGGGTCGAACCTTGCCACAGCCGCCCTTAAGAACACTTGAATCGAGACGCTTCTGAAGTTTCAAAGACACCATCGTTGGTTTCCCTTCTTCTTGTCTCCCTCTCTGAACTCTGGGTGCGTCTCTGTGAAAGGGTAGACATAGCTAATGCATCTGAAGAAATTCAGACTAATGACGCAATATATGCACACATCTGTGATTGCAGTAATTGAACCAATTCCAAATCTGCACATTGCTGCAGAACTAATCGAAAGAGTCTTAAAACACAACTGAGATGAGACACAACACCAAAAAGATGAAGTGAATAAGACAAATACCTGCTTAGCTCTAGTACAACCTTGAAGCAGAAGACAACTGCACCTACTTCAATTTCAGATACTCCAAGATAACCTAGTTCCCAGACTGAGGTGGCAAAGGTTACGAAACCAGGTTGTTTTCACTCCTGAACATTCCAGATCAGTTTTTCAGAGAAGGTTAACAAAACGAAAGGTAATTAAATTTCAAACATCTCAGCTCCACATCAACATCGTAATATAATAACAAAAAATAGCAACCTTGAATAAGACACATCAGCACATGATAGGCATATTGTTATCCTTAGCTATAGGCTATTAGAATTTCAAACATAAAATTGATAGAAGTAATGCAAGGGCAAATTTCATGTCAAGCCAATTAACCCACTACCTTCTTGTGCCCTTCATCAGGGTCGTATACAGTTTAAACTTTAAACAGAATAAACTAAACCAAACCCGTTAAACATAACTGAAAACAATAACTTAAATCAAAAAAATTCAGTAAAAAAATGAAACAAACATATTATAAAGTTACTAAATAAGAACCCTTTAAAGAGAGAAAAAAGTTTTCAATTCCCTAAGCATTCACCCATACAAAGTGAATTCACTAAACAGCTTATAATCATCTGCAGAGAATGGGAGGCAACAAGATAATTAAGTTGGTTCAAATTCTAAAACAATAAAAAAAACTGCGCAAAAGAATGGGAGGCAACAAAAACACACAATTAGGAATGGAGTGCACATAACTGTAATGAAAACCAAGATAAGAAACTCAACAAAATCACCACAACAAATACCTGTACCATACAAGTCTTGCCTCCACAACCATCATAAACACCAAAGAATGAGGTACAAGCATCAATGGTTGCAATAATTTGCAACAAGTCCGAATCTGCATGAACCTGCAAGAAGTAACCAAAATCTCTTAAAGCACAAGTGAGATGAGACGCAACATTTGCCTTATATTTTACCCCTTTAAGAAAAATAAATAGAATAAAATAATAAAAAACCACCAAGGAAAACAAACAAACTATATTTAATTTAGTCCACCTTTAAATATTTGACAATAATAAAACTAACAAGAGGCAAAAAAATATCCAGTAATTCCTTTTTCTTTCATTAATCAAAACTTAGAACAAATTGAAGGAAGTAAGCTATCACAATTGAAAAGGTTCAAAGCATACTAACCATGACAAATAAATCAAAGAAAGTAGCAGAATATAAGAAAGCCTTTCAAAAATTCAAGCTTACAAACCATGATAATCAGAATGAGGAGAAATACAGCAACAAAATCAGTGAAAAGGTACCAAGCATTCTTCATATAGTCCATGTCACCCAAGTGTGCCTTCTCAATGATCTCCCATGCATCCACTACCATGTAGCCCACAAACACTAAAAGCCCAAAGTACACCTGCAAGAACAGTTAAAGGCAAAGAAAAATGTTCGCTGCAGCCCTTCAATTACTAAATGAACATAGAAAATATTGAATTATCATTCCTCACCTCAAATATGAAGAGGGCTGAGGAACCACCAAAGATAGAAGAAGCAAAATACAACCACCAAAAGGATGGACACACCACATGAAAGCATGCCACCAAGGTAAAGATACTCTCTGCGCCTTGCTACCATAGCATCCCCTGAAAAACATTCAAAAGCCAGTGTTGTTCTTACAAATGCAGTGACTACAACACTGGAGGGGAAAAAAAAAGACAAAAACACCCAAGTTATTCTTCCATCACTAGTCTGCTACTAAAAAGTGTGAATATGAACAAGTGTCTTATCTCAGTTAGTTAAGCATAATATTGATCTCAGAAGTTTCATTATACCTTGGGTCTATCTCAATGGCCAAATGAATCAGCGGACCAAATGTAGCACCTTCAAACAGAGCGAATGCCATCAGAGGAGAAACCCTTTTTCACTACATAATATACCCACAACAACTTTAAAATGAAAAATATTAAGTACTTCTGAGTTATTTGTTAAGACAATACAAAAAAAGTATTTACCTCTTGGTGAGAAGGAGTGAAGGAGAGCCAAATTATAGTTCCAAGGCATGCAAAGAATGTCAGGTTAACCCACTTTTGAAAGAGTATATGAAGGTTAGCCCCAACAGCAGACTTAGTCAGTGCAGCTGCTGCAGCACATAAAGTCAAATACACCTTCAAATTAAAAACAATAATTATGAAATAAAAAAATTATGAAACAAAGAATAATTTAAAGGATAAATTAGTAAGAAATCAAAGACGAAATCCTAATAGCATTAATTTTCTAATCAAACGTTACATATCAAGCTAATCAAGAAAAAAAAAAAAGAACAAGGTGAGACAAAGAAAATTAAATAGATAAATCGGCCCTCAGAGTCTCAGAGATAAAATCATAATAAGCGTTAGAATCACATAAAAAAATATCTGTAGTAATTATCATCCTCGAAACCGAAAAGAAAAATAAAATCCAAAAATCAACTAGACAATATCCAAAACCCTAAATTATTATTATTTTAAAAACAAATCACCGATGAAAACCTAATAAACATTAGATGCCTGATCAAAGCATCGAACGAAACATATCAATATAATCAAGAAAACAAATGGAGAGAGAAAAATTGAATAGATAAATCCGTCTTAGAATCAAAGATAAAATCATACTAAGCATCAGGATCGCGTAAAGTATGATATGCAGCCATTTCTATTCTCAAAACCAAACAAAGATTATATCAAAGAGATCAACAAAAGGACAATATTCAAAACCCTAGAAAACATATTCGAATAAACTCAAACGAAATTGACAATCCGAATACATAATTTGGGGAAACTTACCCGTTTGAGATGAGACTGAATGTTCGGAGAATCTCGCGGAAATTCTTGAGAGCCTCAAGATTCCAGTTGCCGCTTGATACATCATTGACGAATGATGAGAATACTTCCATGGTTCGTTGAGAGAGAAATGAGAAATCGCAATCCCAAGGGAGAACGAAAGAAACCGTCTCAGGGGTAATTTTGGTTTTGGCAGACATTGAAGAAGGAAGAGTAGTATTTATATATCCCGATCTAAATTACCATAAGGTCCTCACGGTTTTATGAAGTTCTCCCGATCATATATATGCATTTTCTTTGGGCAGCAATTATCAAACTGGATTGCTATTTATCGCCCCCTTTTGTTAAATACCGTCCCCCTTTTTACATTTTTGACCTTTGTTTATATTTTGACCTTTCTAACAACTTCTTCAGACTCTCAACCCTTCAAACCCTAAACTTCATTTTTAACAAATCTTCAAATTCATTTTTAACAAATCTTCAAATTCATTTTCCTTCATTTTAATCATAAACTAATTAAATACTAATTAATAATAAACTACTTATATACTAATTAAACATAAACTAATAAACTAAGTAATTTTAATTAACTAATTAAAACTAATCATAAACTAATTAATATTAAAAAAATTAAAAAAAAAAAAAAAAAGAAGAAAGAAAATGACCAAGAATGGTCGGGAGAACTTCATATATATGCATTAGGGGAATTTATTTATTAAAGAAAATGCAAATGTCCTGGAAACCAGCTTCCCAATTACAAGCAAAATGATCTAAGGACTAAGGGGGCAACGTCAATGAGTTGATTAAGTGATCAAGCTTCATGCCAAATGCAAATCGATTGGTAGAAGAATAATGTTTACTCCTTTTTTCGTTTACCTAACAAATCCAGCATGTCACAACCATGATGATTGGCAGTAGTGTTATTTTTTCAATTGAAACTAATATAATCAAAATCAATGTTTCTGAATTTTTAATCACTATATATATATTGACATTGCTGTGAAGAATCCATGATGAACCAAAGAGGAATTTCTTTCTTTGATTAGCATTGGAAATACTAATTTAGGTATGCAGCAGCCAGCACAGGAAGAAGCACAACCTGTTAATTAATTAAGGGCATAAATACCACTTTGCACCCTTTTGTACGGACTGCCACTTTACCTCCAACTTTTTTATTTTGACCAAAACGCACCCTAAAGTTTTATTTTTGTGCCACTTTGCACCCTCTGTCCGGTAGGACAAAACAAATCATTCGCGGTGTCCGACGTGGCATGCCACGTGGACAAAAAATGACATGTGGCATGTATCCTTTTGTGCACGTGGCATGCCACGTGTCACTTTTTGGTACACGTGACGTGATATGTGTCACTTTTTGTACATGTGGCACGACTTTTTGGTACATGTGGCGTGCCACATGTCACTTTTTGGTACACGTGGCGTGCCACGTCGGACACCGTGATAGAATCGTTTGTCCTACCATGACGGAGGGTGCAAAGTGGCACAAAAATAAAACTATATGGTGCGTTTTGGTCAAAATAAAAAAATTGGGGGTAAAGTGGCAGTCCGTACAAACTTAAGGGTGTAAAGTAACATTTATACCGTTAATTAAGAGTACCCGGCCTCATGACAACAACAAGGATTCACCTATACTAAATTGAAACCAACATGAAAAAGAGAACTCACCTCTCATTAAATGCATATATATCAATTTTGTGATTCAGTCTTATTTATACCTAGATGGTTCTTAAATGAAAGGGGATTGGTGTTTCCCAATTCCTAATTAGACTAGCCAATGGAAAGTTTAACTTAATCATAATTTAACAGTATCTGATTTTGTGTTTTACAAAAATGCAGCCCAATTGTTTGAAGTGGGGAAATGAAGAAAGGAATGGAAATTCACATCAAATAATATATAAATATAGTATTATGAGATAAATATACTATATTACACCAAATTAAGCACAAGCATAACATAAGTCTAAATAATCTCCAAACCATTGATACATTTTGCTTGGGTATAGGAGAAACATAAATAAAAAGTAAAGTAACACAAGGTAATTAATTAAGGAAAGTCCAATTAAGTTAATCCGAAAGCTGCTGGGCAATGTGGTCTTTGACTTGGGAGACGACAATACTGTAAGCTTTTTCTGAAGGATGGGCGGAGTCCCAAAATACATGGGTAGATGTATTCCAACATGTAAACGGATTGAATATGTTGCAAAAAGGTCCCATCTCAACCAATCCAGTCCCACAGCAACCAACCGAGGCTCTAACAAATCCTAATAATTATATTAACATCAAAGCTTAATTAATTCATTTAATTAAGAAAAATAAAATAGGCAATTAATTTAATCATTAGGGGCTTAGTTAATTTAATTACCATGTTTGAGAGGATTCTGAATGATATCCAACAGAGGGTTGTAGACATCAACATACACAATCTTAACTCCGGCAAGTTCAGTTTTAAGTTTGTTTACTTCAGATTCCAACTTAGAATTGAAGACCGATGCTAAAAGATTGGTGGTGATTATGCAAGGTCTTAAGAACAGAAGTCCTTCCATAGTTCTGTCTGAAGGTAAGCATCCCAATGGAAGTGTGCTCATAATAGCAAACTTTCTTGCTCCCAATGCATACATTTCCTATAAATAGAAAGTCTCGAATTATTTCAATTAATCTGATTTTAATATACTATTAATTAATTACAATTAATGAAGTTTTTTTTTCAATTACCTTAATGAAGTTTGTAGTATAGCGAACCAGAAGTGATGAGTAGAAAGTAGGGCCAATGAGGAACCACCTCAAAAAGATCAAATAGGCGATACAAAGGTCGTTGTTGCCTGCTGAGACGAGATATATGCTACCTGAGATTATGGTTTTCGCTTGCTCTGCTCCCACTGCTCTTTCAAGCTTTGCAATGTATGTTTCGAACTGATTCACCTGATCCCAGATGGAACGTATGTTCTGTAATTCAATATATACCATTAGTCAAATAATTAATTGAATATATATACATAAGTTTCCTGATTACAATTTCCGGTGAAATTATGTAGTATACTAATTAACCTGAATTGTGGATGTTAACCGGTCCAACCCTGAGCCAGCTGCAGCAAAGCAAACGCCAGTTGCAAGCTCTGAATCCGGAAGAAGTGGGTCACTATATGCAGGAATTGTGTCTTTAATTCCCAAAGCTCCCGCTGCAAAAAATTGTTTTGCTATTACGGTATTACCCTTTCATTATCTTGAGATTTACATGCGTCTAAAGCAATTATATATAAGAATAGGAAGATCATGACTAATTATTACCTAATAAGTCAGAAAAAACTTTGCCGTTTCCAAATCTTCCGGTGGCTCTTTTCCCAGGAAAGTCTCTTCCATAGGGAGGGAAATTGGCTTTTGTGAAGGTTAAACGAAGGTTGTTGTTACCTGTATCGAGTATCGAATCTCCAAATGCTATAAGAGCTGGAAATTTCGACTGTCGTTTAGGAGATTCTGGGTTTGGGACTTCAGCATCTACTGTCGTGCTACTATAAGAAACATTAACAAGAATAAAACATAATGCAAGCAAAATATTTGAAGGAGGAGACATTTTGCACCAAAATAAAGCTTCAATTTTGTTGTTTTTGTGAATGTGCAGAGTTTTGGTAATTAAGATATACTTATATGGCACCTTCACTAATTTACATCATGTTCTGAAAGAGGATTTTTTTTTCTTTTCTTTTTTTTTCTATGCTTTTCCCCACTTTATGAATGCCTTTGAATCGAACTACCTACAATATTCCAAAACTTTTGATTAAAAAAAATCAAGATTAACAAATATCGTGTTGGACAAAAGAAGGAAAATAAATCGTGCAAGGACAATGTATCTAACTAATTAAAACTGAAAAATGGGGGGCTAAAAAGCATGTTCATTTACGTCCAATAAATATATCTGAGATGAATAAATATATCTGAGATGAAGTGTTTCCAATTCCATCAAGGAATCTCTATTTAGAAATTCAATACGCCTATGGCTCTTATATTATAAATAAATAAATTAGTATAATGAAGAACAAAAGTGCAGTATTGCTATTGAGGACGTGATATTTTAGATTCTGTTTTTTGAAGGAATGATATTTTAGAATCTTGAATGCAAAGATTCAATGGGCTTCCTTTATTTGTCCCATAGCCTGACTAATAGCCCAGCTAGAAAACAGATCGATGCAACATCTGGGCCTCTTAATATTTACCTTATGGGCTATAACTTAATGTCAAATTTCACCACCCAAGAACAGAAATGCATCATTTAAAATTTCTCAACTTATAATAATTAAAGACTAATCAACAAAAAATGTTAATCAAAATTCATGGGTATACTCATCGACAAAAAAAAAAGTGTAATTTCTTAGAAGAAGCTATTGGCATTGTTGCTGAATAGATTAAAAACCAGGAGTTCATATGCTCTCTCGGTGAGATGGTAACTATCCCAAAATATATATTTGCTCACATTTGTGCAAGTCCCCATGTCAAATTCATTACATAATATTGACACCTCCACAGTGCCGGTGCCACAGCACCCTCTATCCACTACTTCAAACCCTGAAATCAATAATATTCATAATAATAAAGTCAGAAAATAATAATATACATATAGTGAAGTCAACAATGAGTCAAACAAGGAAGATGTGGTGATAATTTACCATATTTGTCATGGTTCTTAACGAGATCAAGCAAAGGGGTATAGACATCTAGGTAAACCACCTTGGCATGGTACAAACGGTTGTTAAGCAAATCCAGCTCTACATACAATTTGGAGTTGAATAATTGGGCTGCTTCGTTGTAATTCTCTAAACATTCTTGGCCTTTGGCGGCGGCGGTGCCTCCAGCAGCCATAATTCTTGATGATGGCATACATCCGATTGGCGGTGCGTTTAGAACCCCAATCTTCCTTGCTTCCAATTCATGTAATTGCTTCATAATATATATATATATATATATAATCAAATGTAACAGAGCAAATTAAATATTTTTTTTGGTGAAAACAAGAAAGATAAAGATTAGACTAAATTAAACCCTCGAGGAAAAGCCACTCTTCGACCATCCGCTTGAATCGCCTCCAACACTTGCTGGGGAGGAACTCGAAAGACTTCATAATCATTAAATATTATAACTGGCAAATTAGTAATTATTAAGACAATGTTTATTTATTTATACCTTAATGAAGGCTGATGCAGAATTGACTATAAAGTCAGTGTAAGTAGCAATATCATAATGCAACATTTGCCTAATGCGAGTGTTGAAAAAGGTATTTGCAATGTCATTACTGCCTGCTACAACTACAAATAAACTTTTAGCCAATATGGATTTTGTTCCTTCTTCTCCCAGAATTGCTTTCAACTTCTCTTTGTATTCTCTGAACTGCAGCAATTGATCCGACAAGGATGCAACTGACTAATTCAACAGAGCAAAAGAGAAATGTTTAATGGAATTAAACTGAAAACAATTAATGATATATGCTTTAAGTTTCCAGAAACAATATTTAATCAAACCTGTAATGTTGGCGTCAATGGATCATACCCTGATCCTCCAGAAGCAAAGCTAACACCCGTGAGTAAATCTTGAGGCTGCAAACTTGGGTCTAAATATGCTGGCAATACTTCCTTTACTCCCAATTGTTCCACTGGACGAAGAAATTTAGGAACACATTAGTAAATTTCACATATATGTTATCAACATTTCTTGATCTCCTGAATTTTCCCTTAATTTAACTACTACTAGAATGTATTATATCAGCAATTATGTAGTAATCATATATGTAATGTAATAATGTTATAGTTAACGTTTGATTCGAGTGATGTGGTAAATAAGACCAAAGAAAGAGAGCAGAGCATTATGATTGGCGACCTATGAAATCTGAAGGGACTTTTCCATTGGAGAATCTTCCTGTTGGAATGCCACCCTGAAAATCTCTTCCATAAGGAGGAAAATTGCACCTAGCCGGAGTATTGAGATTGTTGTTATTGTTGCCTGTATCAACAATTGAATCCCCAAATATGATAACTGCGGGGAATGTTTCATTTCCCGGTACTTCAATATCAATGGCTTCTGGATTACCAATAAGAAGTACTAAAACAATTAAAGTAAAGAACATGAAGGTAAAGCACCAAGGAGAAGAAGAAGAAGAAGAAGAAGAAGAAGAAGAAGAAGAAGAAGAAGAACAGGGTATTTTCATGAACCTAAATTGCAAAATTTTCAATTTACTTTCGGATTTGCACGTCTTCCTTTCCATTATGGCTTTCAGTGCATTAATTTGTAAATTTACAGATTAAGAGTCATTTATTGTAATAAGTTGGTCGAGGATGGAGTCATGGAGAGAGCACATGGGACATGGTTCATTAGCTGTAAAATGAAGGCAGAGCAGTAAAGTAGGTAGTAGCTCTTTTGATAAGAACAAATATTCACCAATATTCTGAGAAATCAAGAATTGATGAAAATCTGCTTTCATCAACAAAAGAACAAAAGAGAAACTAAGGAATATTGCGTGAACCCATTTAAGTAGTTGTTCTTGTTGATCATTATATTTTCTTGAAAACCCCAGCGTTGGCCACTTGAGCCTGTTCTCTCAAGTTGCAGTTGCAGGTGCAGGCAGGGCAGTGCTTCTAATTTAGTGTTGCCTAACAAATTTCCGGCAGCTAGCTAGCCATATATAAGATGAAACCTACGCAAAGAACTTTAAAGTAACTTGAAATAATAGAATTAGATGCAAAAATTAAAGCGATTTTCATCCTTGTGTGAGAATTGAGAAGATTTAAATGGTCACTATTTTGGTCTATTTTAAAGCTGGTTGGTTTGATTTGTGTATGTTCTGTCCGCTGTCGCTCAGAAAAAGAATACTAATTATAACTATTGGTTATGGACCACGTACGCCTGGTAATTGTGAGCGTCTAAAAGACTTGCAATTTGCAAATCACCCAAGAGGTGGAAACTTTGGGAATCGGGTGGGAGAATTTGCAGGACTCTGGGCCGTGGTCCAGAGAAGGACCATGCAATTGGCAATGATGAGACCCAAGTGCGGCGGGCAGCCTTGTTGGGTTGTCACCAAAGGCCTACAATTGTAAAAATCCACTTCCATACTAACAGTAACGTTACATAACACTAGGTTTTCATCTTTGGCAGATCACTTCAAATTAATTACCTAAAAAAGAAGAATAGTATGTTACTAGAAGATATATAATCTAGCTAGCTAGTAGTATAAAATAGGGGTTTGTTCGAAAGTCAATAATGATGGATGGCCTCCCACACGAATAATTGGTAAAATATATAGTATATGTGTGTTGTGTGACATATAAGAGATATATTGTAGTGATGGGATTCAATTATTGAATCTCTTGTTGCTATCAATAAGATTGTACACTCTAAGCACTGCAGGGGCCCCTCACCATAGACTAATTTATGCGATACGTGAATTCATTGATCGCATATGGAACTGTACTATCAAACACATATACTGTGAGGCCAACATGTGTACGTGTAGATTGGTTGGCTACCCATTTTGATCACCTCCAGCTGAGTCTCCATATTTTTGATGTTCCACCTCAAGAGCTCACATCGCTGCTTACATGCCTTCAAAGTAGTTTGACCTAGGACCATCTAATTATTTCCTTTATGTAACGTTTAATGTTTCTTTCCCTCATATATAAAAAGGTTCATCATTGATTGGAGAAAGAAATATGGATATGCTTAATTTGTACTATATTAGAATCTGATAAGATTAGATTGTGAGATCCAACGATTATGGATGAAATATTAGTAGAAATACATGCTTATTATTAGACGTTGCATTCAATAATCAAATATGTGGGTTGGTCTTAGGCTAATGGTTAGACGAAATTAAACATATGTAGTCCCACTTATCTGCATGCTAATTGCCATCTGGCTTTTGATTATTAATTCAATTTATTATCCAAAAAGTTCAAACCGTCAACCATATATATCAATATTTCAGACTTTTAATAATAAAGTTTAAGCAGAGAAAAGAGAGTTTATATATATGTGATTCAATCTCTGTTTAATTAACTTGTTGGACAAAAGCTATACATAGATATTTTATTGTTTTGCAAGCTAGCATAGTGATCTTATCATAAATTATAGTATATATATGCTAGCTGACTCTTCCTTGTCATCAACTTATTTTAAAGCAATTCTTCATACAAGAAGTCTACATGTACTCTAGCAAAAAAGAAGAAACGACCCAAATAATTCTCTATCACGTGGAAAATCATTGATTTAGTAGCTAGGACATGGGCATAATGATATATATGAAACCTAACATTGACCTACCTTAATTATGTAAACAAAAATATAGTTGGAAGATATTTGCCTTGATTTATCAATTGGTGATTAATCAAACCAATAATTCAAATTGTCCTCTGATCAAAGAACCAAGGGAAAATAAATTACCAAAGACAACATTGAATATAAAATGAAAATAAATTTTGCACTCCTTCAATAAAATGTGATTTAATTACATATAAGTATTAACTTAGGTTTGAATAATGTCACAAATAGCCAATACATATATAGTCCGAAACTCACAATCCTCAAAGACCATGTATAATATATCTTAATTATGGGACAGGGAAAAAAAACAGAGAGATTGAGACTGCTTTAGAGGAATTGGTTGACATATTTCTGAAGGATAAGTGAAATAATAACTCTGTAAGCCTTCTCTGTAGGATGATAACTGTCCCAAAATATATATTTAGAGTCATCTACACAAGTTGATGGACTCAACTTATTGCACAAAACTGCCACTTCTATGTTCCCTGTTCCACAGCAACCTTTGTTTGCAACTTCAAACCCTGAAATCAAATTAAACATTTTTTTTACTATTAACTATCAAATTAATTTATATATATATATGAATTTCCTTGTGTACAAATTAAAGAAATGAATTACCATATTTTGGAGGGTCTTGAATGAGCTGAAGCAGGGGATTGTAGACATCAATGTAGACGAATCTCCCATCAGGCAAGCTTGTTCTAAGGGAATTCGATACGGAATTCAGCTTTTTGTTGAAAAGCCGAGCTGCTTGGTTGTATTCTTCTGCACATTCCCTTTCAGCTCCGCCTGCTAAAGTTCTTTGTGATGGCACACACCCGATTGGCGGTGCACTGAATATCCCAATTCTTCGTGCTCCCAAATCATATAGTTCCTTCCAAATTAATTATTATCGTAATTCATAAATATTCAATTAATCAATGAATTAATTAAAGGAATTAATGATCACATGGAGGGCCGAAATGAAGATTTAATTATTTCAATATATATATATATATATATATATATATATATATATACCTTAACAAAGTCAGTAGCGGAGTCAACCATTAAATCAGTATAAGCAGGAACATCGTACTGCAATTTCCTGGGCGCACGCAGAACAAAATATGTGTTGGCAATGTCGTCGCTGCCGGCTACAACAAAAAACAGACTCTTGGCTAAGATGAAGTTTTTCCTGTCTTCTCCAACAAGAGCTGTCAGCTTCCATATGTATTCTTTGAAGTAATTTAACTGCTCCGATAAAGATATCACTGACTGATCATAAAGGTAATTAACAGAGCATTAACTAATTTGGCTAATAACAGAGCAAAAACTTATGATAAAGAAGGAATTAATTTATATATACCACTAGTTTGGCAGTTAAAGGATCAAATCCGGCGCCACCTGAAGCAAATGTTACTCCGGTTATGAGATCTTCGGGTGTCAATGTTGGATCCAAATATGCTGGCACGATATCTTTAAGAGCCAATTCTTCAGCTGAAAATAAATTAAGTTCAGCCTAATTACTATAATCACTTGGGGTCCTAGTGATCAGTTGCATATAGTATTAGAAAATTTATTGTCATGGAGGATAACTTTCAATTTGCCTAATCAATTGCCTCATTATTAATTGATTACTAATTACCTCATGACAGGTTAGCTAGCTAGTAGTGCTTCCTCATTTAATAATTACTCCCTTCCTCCCATATTATTTGTCCCTTTTTGGGACTTTTTCTTGTCTCAAATTATCTGTACCATTTAGATAATCAATACATTTTTTACTAATTTTTAGCCATATTAAAGTGGGAAGAGAAACACGTATCAATGGTAAAAATTGTATATAATTCTGTGTTTCAACCAACTTTCTTAATATTGGTAATATGGTTAAAAAGGACAGATAGGGGGTAATCACTTGTTATTGGCTTACTATTATAAGGCCAGAATTTATCAGAGTTTGTACGTATCAATTTGCCAATTGAAGGAAATTTTAACAAAAAATTTTCTTCATTTGGAGAAGAGATTTGATTAATTTAAAAAAAATAATAACAATGAATGATCTCCACATTTTCTATTGTATAAAGTCACAGTTGAGAACAGAAAATGAGAAAATGATATGCAAACTCATCCTTTTCACTCTCCCAACTCATCATAATTCATTTAATATGGAGTAGTAACTTAATGATATGCTGAAGTCCACGTTATATATATCGTAATGGACTAATAATGGTTTATACTTTTCGTGAAGCCCTGACCCTTTTTTTCTTTTTCTTTTTCTTTTTTTTTAAATATGTTTCTGCTGATCACAAGTTAAAGTTAATAAAACTCGAAATGTTAACTTCCAAAACTGGGGTTGCAAACTTCAGACGAAAGATGACTAGAAGAAGAGCAGAAATGGGAGATCATTTATTTATAAGTAGTACGTACCTATTAAATCGGAAGGGACTTTTCCATTGCAAAACCTTCCGGTTGGAACTCCGCCATCAAAGTCTTGGCCATAAGGGGGGAAATTGCACTTAACCAAAGTGGAGAGGTCGTTGTTCATTCCAGCGTCAACAATGGAATCCCCAAAGAAGAAGACTGCAGGAACTGATTCATTTCTCGGTATCTTTACCAAAGCCTCCGTTGTGCTGCACAAAATTATTAATGAAAAAACCATAACATAATGTGGAAGTATAAAGGTAATTGATGATGAAGAAGAAAAGAATAGTTCCATTTGACTTAATATTTCAACTTAATTTTAATTAGCTCAAAGAGTTCAGAAAAGATAAAGTAAGGTTGGATATAAGGTTTTTGGGTAGCTTATTTATACATGCAAATCAGAGAATTTTCATTAAAATTGGCCACGCTGTGCTAGCTGGTGAAATAGGGGAAGGAATCTATAGCCACTACGTACGTAATTACAAAAGCTTTGATTTCATTTTTTCCTGGAGTATTGGCGTAGGCGTGGCGATATTTGATATAGAAAATTTGTGCTGAAGACTTGCCCTTTTTTCATTTGATAATATTTTTTTACTAAAAAAAATGGCATTTTCCAACTTTATAGTATTAATTATTTTAATTTATTAGTATATACTTGGGATAATATATCGTACACGTAAAATAATTTGTCTAACCTACCTAAGCTACACTTTCCAGTTCAAACTTCAAAGTACTTTATCCAGAACCATCTTGAAGCTCCTTTGCTTTTTTTTTTTTTTCACCTTTAGTTCATATTCATATACACTGATCGGAAAGCAAAAACCATATATAGACATAAATATATATGTAGAGACTTTGTTATTTAATTTTCTTGAGTAAGGTGCATGCATGCATATGGTTTTAATATGTATATATTATAAGACGATTTTAGTGTATATACATATACATAAACAATTATTACAACAGTTTGCTTTGTACTCCATATAATGCTAAAAATTGTAGTATATTGGTATATATATGATAAGTGCTAGTATTTTGTTAAATTCTGCATATCCATCTATTAGTAGTCATAATGTTTCAAAGTAGACATGACATGAATTTGCATTCTTTTATTATATAGTATTAATAACTTTATGTAAATCCATAGTGTATATATTTTTGTTAAGAACATGATTGATTATTTATTTTGTCATGACCCCAGCCCCAACTCCCAAACTACAAATCCTAAAAGGACAAATAATTAAGGCCATAATCCAACCGCTAACTGTCCTTAGTTAAACTGTGACAGACATCCATTTATATGATCTCCTTTACAAAAAGTCAAAACAAAATTAATTCGTTTTCTTTTTTTCTTTTTCCTTTTTATTTGTATAGTGAAAATTAAATGAATTATGGAAGGTTTCTGTGTAAATGAATGAACCAATGATGTTTAATTGGATAGAGTTAATAATTACTTATATATAGCTAGTACGTACTTAGTTGGGGATTTTCAAACGTTAACAATTGTCTCTTAATTTCTTCGATATATAGTAATTCGATGCTTAATTTCCTTTACATGAGATTAGATTAAGACTGATCGATTCTGATAGCTAATATTTGGAGTTCAATATTTTACTCACATTATATAATTTCTTTCTAATTATATATAAGATAACTTAGCCAAATCAGAGTGTAGGTTGGGTGCTCAAAGAATGTGGATGGGTTATTTACCTTCTCATATTTGTAATCTTTCACCTTCATAAATGAAAGTATGGTCTTTAACTTCAAAAAAAAAAATATATGAAAAGCATTAATGCATATCGCAATTTTTTTTTTCTTTTTTCATTTTTAAGAGGACAATTTTGATTTTCCCTTCTTTTAATTTGAGAATAATTGAGTTGAGCAGTAGAGCTCTCCCCTTATTTACGCACGACTAGCTTCGAAACCAAGTGGTCAATTGATCTCCACTTGTCTACTACTGAATCGTACATTTTCTTTTTCCAATTTCTAAGAATAGTAAGTAAGTGGCCGGCACGTCATTACGAAATAAACACCTTTCTTTCTAATAATAGAGGCTGATGGGCATGATCGTATTATGTACTAGCAAATGCTTAAATATCACTCAGAGTGAGCATTTATATATGTCAAGTGTCAACTAAACAAAATTTTTAATATACTATATAGCTAGGTCTAGTTAATTTTTCTCAGATGGCAGATTAATAAGAAGCCAAGAATATAATTAATATGTTGGCTACATATATAATATAGCTAGGTCTAGTTAATTTTTCTCATATGGATTGTTCTGAAGCAAGTAAACTAAATTAAAGAAGTGGTGACTGCATAAAGGTTTTGAATTTTGATGATAATCTCGTGTGAAAAAGGCTGGAAAAGTGGCTCTTCATTCATGCATATATATGGTTGGTGGGCTAACCCTGCATGCAAGCTTTCAAAACACATATCATAAATTGAAATATCTCATGCATGCAAGCTTTTCAAAAAAGATGAAGTACGTACTAATCAAAATCATATCAATGGCTTGCACATGTTCCATTGATTTACCTTACGTTTTGTTTGGTAAACAACCCGATCGAAACCCACTCTTAAATTATCATTCACTTACATTAATTCTCTAAAACGTGTAGGCATATAAATAGTTTTTTATTACAAAAATACAATAATATTGATGGATCTTGATCATGACAAGTGGTGATCAATTTTTATAACCATCTGATTTGTAGGTTTATTAAGGAAAAACACATAGATCACATACTCAAAATTCATGGTTATAAAAGATCTAGTGGATTTGTTATAAATTGTACTTATATATTTATTTATTTACAGATGATTTATCTAGAAATAGTTTGCATATGCTTAGCTATAAGACGCACGTAGACTTTCACAAAAGCTTGCCGCTAATCAGTAGCATCAAACTCGAAAAACGTACGTAGTTGGACCTTTGGTTAATTTCTGGTCGGCTTAATGGGTAAAAAGACCCCTAAACTTACACCGAACCGTCAAATAAGCCCATAAACTATTATTTCCGCCAAATAAGCCTATGAACTCTTAAAAAAACCAAATAAGCCATGTTGCCAAGGCTAAATGCTCAAATAAGGACTAAACGTTTTAAGATTTTCTCAAATAAGGATCAAAATACACAATTCCAACAAATTAGAACACATACTTAGCAAATTTTTACAAATTAGGGAATCCTTAAATGAAAACCAATGCTTCTCATACATATACGTTAAATTTGATAAAAAAAAATGATATCATCATGTTAATTAAAAATCAAACCCTATTAATCAAAATAAATTCATTAAACGTATAATATGATATAAAATTATCGTGTAATTTTCAATTTATATATCCCTCACACATTAGTATTAACTTATATTGTATCCAATTTGTAAAAAAAATATTAAGTATGTTTTCTAATTTGTTGAAATTGTGTATTTTGATCCCTATTTGAGAAAATCTTAAAACGTTTAGTCCTTATTTGAGCATTTAGCCTTGACAACGGGGCTTATTTGGCTTTTTTAAGAGTTCAGTGGCTTATTTGGCTGAAATAATAACTCAGTGGCTTATTTGACGGTTCGGTGTAAATTCAGGGGCCTTTTTGCCCATTAAACCATTTCTGGTCCCATAGATTAATATAGTACTATACAATTATTTAATAATATTAATAATACCCAACAATATAATCCATCTGGCTGTTTTACATGCACATCGTGATTAAGTTATTGCCTGTACATGTTTTCTCCTTTACGCTGCATTAATATTTATGTGTTGATAATACTTCGTTATAAATTATTATATATATCTAGAAGATCAGGGAATTTAAATATTTATCTTGACAGCAGGGATTCTGCTGCAATGAGGAATGGCATTCTTCAAATGATTAATTTTATTATGTACTAATAATATAAGGGAAAAGAATAAAATATATACTCAAGTGGCCCTCCAAAAGTAGTGGTACCAACCGGCCGTTGCCGAATTTTCTCATATCTATTTAGCCTGATTCACATCTTATATATATCAGGCCTTTTTATTTGGTTTGTTTGGCTACCCAAACATGGTGGATGTGGGTGCCCTCTGGTCTAGAACCAGGCGGCAGCTGGGGCTGATCAAGGGGCTGCACCCGGTGCTCTCTTGGGCTCAGACAATGCTTTAGACTACTAGGTGGGCATATGCGCCTTTTTTTATATCGGTTAACAAACTATTTGGTGAAGGATTAATTAGCTAGAATAGATCATATATATCTTAATGAGATTGAAATAAAGGTGACCGTAAACATATATCCAATTGAAATTTTAGTCATTAGATTAAATTAAACATCATAATAATATGAATTAACTGATATCAAGTACTTTCCCTAAAAAAAAAAAAAACTGATATCAAGTACTTACTATATGATGATTAATTACTAACTGATCAATTTTTTGTTACTATCTTATTAATGCTGTCAAGTTGTAATGTCAACATCCTTATATCATTTATTAATGTAAACATAATAAAAGGTATTAGCTAGTAGTTGCTAAACATTTGCAACAATTTAACATATAATTAGAAATTAGAATAAATTAAGCTAATAATGAGTGGTTGGAGCTTGGGATGGATGGAGGAATTCAAATAATGGCTTCAACAGCAAAGAAACAGTAGAAGCATTAACTAAGCATCAGTTGTTCAAATGTCTCTTCCAATTTATCATATTTGTTCTGCTCATAGCTATCAGCCTATCACTCATAATCCTTGATTTATATTGTGAAACGTTGGGCAATGTCTTGAAGGTTTTTATTGCCAAAAAAATGACTTGAAGGTTAAAATGCTAGTAAATGGGTTCATATTATTTATCTTCTCATCACAAAAATGAACAAAAAAAAAAGGAAAAAAAAAAAACAACAACAACAAAGAGTAACGTATTGAAAAGACCAAAGGAGTATTGAAGTTACATATTGTTGATGGGAGAGGGAAGGAGATAAGGAAAAAGATAATGGATTGGAAGCTTTTTTTTCCCCTTTATCTATCAGCCATCACATTATCCAATTCTCAACCACCCTTAATTTAATCTTGATTTTCCAAGTGCGAACATCAATTGAAAAATTCATTAATGTCCTATCCATCGTTTTCTTAGCACCAATGGGCTCAGACGCTCAGTTCAGATTTCAGAGTTGTAAAATTTAAATGCATATTTTCACCAAAAAAAATCATATACACAGCAGTGGGCTTGTCATTAACGAATGGGTTTGACTAACCATTGGCTTCGCTGCCTTTTTTCTGGGCCTCTATTTTCCGAATTTCTCATCAATCTTGGGTGGTGCCAAAATTTAAAAAAAAAAAAACATCAATCTTGGGCTTGGTGCCAAAAAATATACATCAATCTTGGGCCGCAGGACATCCGTAGACCCAACTCATTGGTTAATAAAGTTTGCAGTGTTTCGCTATTATACTGTGACTAACATAATCACTAGACTAGATTCACTACGTACTTTATTTTCTTGCAAAATGCATTGATTAAAAGAAAAAAACCGATCCAATCCAAGCCGCGAGAACACTCTTGAAATGATAATAAAAAAAAATCAAATTTTATACAGAGGCATGACTCCAGATTCAAGAATTCACAGACCAAACTTCATATACACACAAATGTAAGAAGATGACATGCCAAGCCGGTTTAAGGACAAACAAATGATTAATACACAAAGCTAATCCATATTATTATTATAAAATAAATAATAGTGTGTAATCAAAACCTCAACAGGTAATAATAAAATGGACAAGACTCAAGAGATTGAGTGAGAGAATGAAGAGCCTTCACTGGTAAGTGCCCAAAGATTAATGGGCACTAACAAGGAAAGGATGCTGGCAAACTCCACATTCAATGGTCTCAGAACCTGAGCTGGGAACTTGGACCTGCAACGATTCTCCAATTAGCCCAAAGCTCTACAGTAACATTGACAAATAAAATCTTGCAATCAAACAAAATGATGCTATACGAAACATGAATTACACACCTGCAAATGAACGGTGCACGTAGGACAGGCAACTTCCTTCATCCGCCTACCAGATCCATCAGACTTGGATCCTGACAAAATAACCTCATCTAAGAAACTGGCCAAGATAAATGTACACTCCCTTATTGTGACCTATATGCAACTAGTATTATTCACAAGCAAAACATATCTATTAACTTCTCCCATATTTGTTTTGTTTTTTTTTTCTATCAATTCTCCCATATTAGTTTATACTGTTATGATGAATAAATGTACATAAATATGTATATGAAAGTAAGTTCTTTCACAAAAATAATGCACTCAAGGAACAAGAAATTACCTGATGATGCTCTGCGATTTCTTTCCATCTCCTCCTGTCAAAAATCATCAGTGTCAGACAATTCATGGAAGTAACTCGGCCAACATTTCAAGAATGATACATGATCTACATAAAGCCATCAAGTTTCAAATCAATACTTACCTGAAGCTTCTTAGCAAGATCCTCATGACTCTGTAGTCCAGCAGGCTTACTTGCTGCTTCCCTAGCATTACTCAGCCTCTGAGTTACTTCAGCCTATAAAGTGTAACAGAACAATAAGAACAAATTTTCATGATGATCAACACCAATAAGAAATTTTACAGACTATTCAAATTAAGAAAACCAAAAGGAAAGGAAGGGAACGGAGAATAATATAAATCCTTTGTTCAGCAAACAACTACGAGCAACGTTTCCTGAGCTTAAATCTCCTTGTACTGCCTATTCAAATTCCTTTGCCTACACCACTAAAAAGTTCACTGGCAACACCTCTGAAAAGCATTTAAAGGGGAAGGGGAAACTTATTTCAAGGTTAAACCACAGGGAAACAACTATAAACGGCAAAGGATGCAGCAAAAAGTAGACATCCTTCATGACTCTATCAAAGGTCATTAACCCTGGGGCAAGCTTCAAAATCAAATTCAGGGACAGTATAGAAACAACTGTATATATGCTCAACCAAGCGTGTATATACAATCTTTGATATATATCAATGTCATGCAGAATTATTACCACATATAAGTGCCTGTTAGTCTGCTAAAAAGTTCATAAAAGCATCAGATATGAACTACATAAAATGAGAAGCAACCAAAGAAACTATTTTTTTTGGTTAAACTGGAACATTTCATAGATAAATAGAGTTAGGGTCTTACAGCCCTTGGCATAGAATTACCCAAGCAACCAAAGAAACTATGCTGCTATGAAAGATGGTAAGAAACTAATTAATAAGCATACCACGCATCTGTCGCAAACCCGAACTGGTTGAGCATTCTCATCAGCAGTTAGCGCGATTCTACCCTGGGTGCACTTGTCACAGAAAATATCCCCACAGTTCCTGCAGTGGTGCTGAAAGGGAAAAAGACAAAAAGCATTAAACTTGAATGAGAACAGAAAGCAAGCAGGTAAGTTATTCATCAACAAAAGGAATAGCATACCCTCCGCACAAAAGCCGAAAAATCAGCTGCACATGCTGTGCACTTTGAAACAGCTTCATCAGGGACCTAAGCAAACAAAGAAAATACAGATAAGGCAATTACATATTTAATTTAAATATACGCTTTTAGTTGGCCTGACTGAAAGTAAAAGAATCCTCCTTATATAAGGTATAAATAATTTTTACCCAATGATCTTTCTCCTCCATGCCAGGCTTTATCAAATTCATCCAATCAGCAAATCCTTTCTTCTTTTCTGTAGGTTGCTCGGTAGTCTTTACAGATTCAGGAGGCCTGCTTCTTCCACCCATCTCCTTGATCTGGAAAAAGAAGATGAAAGAATACAGCCATCAAGCCACAGCCAACTTAACACGTGAAAGTCACTAAAAATGTCTAGCATACCAATTACAGGACAAGAAAGTAAACACGAAGTAAGTAAGACATATTTGATGAATGAAATCAAAGAAAACAAAAAGCCATGGAAGAAACAACATTTTGAGTCTTAAACACATGAAATGCAGATATGCAATTCATTATTTACAAATTTTGAGTGCTGCAAATGAACTAAAGTATCTTGCCAATATGCTCTCTTCTGATAGTCACTTTTGTTCTCATATGGCTGTTTTGACAGATATAAAATGATTCTTACTTATTAAAGTTTAGCAAAACAAGCAATGCACAAATGTAGTTCACCACATATCTTCTTCTGACAACTGTACAGAGACGAGTTGATCTTATGCTAGTTTGTATTGTGCATCACCATGCAAAGAATGAAAGAATTAATTAGCCTCACTCTTTCAAGTTGGCTTTTATCCATTTGAAACTAGGCCAAATGCAGTCAAAGCATGAATCTAAATTCCACAGTAAAAATCACAAATACTCCATGACATAAACAACACATAGAAATAGCTTTTTGTTCTAGCTGAATTTGAAAATTTTGAGGTATCAGTTGAGAACCAGAACATACCAAACACCACACCAATCTCCCCAACCGGGAAAAGTAAACAGATAATGATAAAATTATAAAACTTGAACAGATAATTTCTCGTAACAAGTCAACAAAATTATAACTACATGACGCCAACCTGCACAGTTGCAGCTGTTATAGTATCCAGAAGGGTGTTTCTAGTGTAACTGTTTGATTGCAACCTGATCCGTCTTGGTTCAATATCAACAGAGCTCTTGGACCAGAATGCAAGGGTAGATGAGTCAACCACCTACATTAGAAAATGATATACTCTTTAAGCACAATGGACATCATCAACAGAAAGAAAATCAGAATAAACAGGGGAAGAAAGAAAATAGAAAAGATATATGCTAGTTAACTCACTTCACATCTCGTGATGTTCTCAAGAGGATATATCCTCAATGTTCGACTGGTACTTGGATCAAGCATGCGAATCCCGTCCAAACCGATCTAACAACAGAAAATCAAGTTATATCATAAGGTCAAAGTACTCAATTAATAGATAAGGGGACTAAAGAGTAGAGACATACAAACCGACCTGACAACAGAAAATCAAGTTAAATAATAAGTTCAAAGTACTCAATTAATAGATAAGGGGACTAGAGAGTAGAGATATACATATGCACTAGCATTATGAACTACAATGCTGTTAAAATCCAATAGAACTGGAATACTTGTCACACTAAAGATTGAAGAACATTCAAGCATTTAATCATCCAATTTAAATTCACGCATGATTAAACATTATAACCAACATAGTTGAACTCAGACTCAGATACCAGGAATTTACTCTACAACCAAATGTAAATCAATAAATAACTATGAATTTCTTAATTAATACCTGGCAAAGTACATCCATTGGGCCCTGTCCTCCACCTTCGGACAACATCCTCACCCGAAACTTCTGGACCCCACTCTTCACATCTTGCTGGGTCTCCGCCTTTGGCACCGCCCTCACAATCTTAGCAGAACCTGAACCTGACCCACTGGACGAGTCCTTCCCAGAAGGGAGATTAATAGACCGCCCATAATCGTCGAATTGAACCCAAGTTGACGATTTTGGAGCTGTGCCACGTGCCCCATAAGGCTCTGCCTTGCCTCCTTGATAAGCATAAACACCGTCCCCATATCCACCATCATCACTGTATCTCGAATAACTATCTGATCCCTTCCCATAGAAGTCGGATCCCAAATCGGATCTGCTTCGGTTATAGCCTCCGAATTTATCGTCATAATAACCACCACCGCCCTGGTCGAATTTCAGCGAATTGTCATAGGGGCTATCATATGCAGGAGGGACGGAGGATACAGATGATCCTACTTGGCTATATGGGGATGAATAGTAAGGCGGATTTGGGGTAGGGTTAGCGTTTGACGGGGGAGGGCCATAGCTGGGAGCCGTCTGATGCTGATCGTAAGGTTGGTAATAAGGTGGCTGGGAAGTCGGTGGCTGATAAGGAACGTGTGAATCATAAGGCGGAAAAGTAGGAGCAGCGGCCGCCGACTGTGGAGCGATCGGTTGTTGATTAAACGATGATTGCGAAGTTAGCGTGGGTGACACCGGAGTAGTTGTGCCTGACGGTGGAGCATAAGAAGGTGCGGTGGGAGGGGCAGGATCGGGGTTTTGCTGATACGGAGGGTAACTTTGGGGATAACCGGAGTAATCGTTGGAAGCGTAACCGGAGGTGAAGGGCGGAGCCGATGCGTAAGACGTTTGGTGAAATTCGGTAGGTGTTGGATTCGGAGTCGGGTTAGGGTTGGGGTTTGAAAGGTGAGGGAATTGATAGTAGGAGCTGTAATCTCCTTGTTGCATCGCTGATCAATTGAAATTCTTCCCTATTCGTTGAAACAGAAATCGCTCTATGCCTATTTTTCTTTTTCAATTAAAAATTTCCTCTTAATTTCTTTTTCTATTGGGTACAGAAAGCAGATAGACGGGGAAGAGTCGAGTCGACGAGGACTCGGAGAGGAAACAACCGGGGAAAACTGCTGTGCTTTGTAAAAGTTTCAATATTTAGGTGTGAATGGACGTGTGGCACAATCTTAAGCATTGAAGGCCCAGTAGAAGAGTAAAAACTAAAAACAGATGGGACAGCCGTTGGATGAGAAGATTCCAGTCTGATATGTCACGCGAATAGCAGCTAAATTCTTGAGGGCGATAATTTTGGACCGATGGGCTGATGAAGCTTCAAAGGCTCAATAATCTTTGCTGCTTGATTATTCTTTACGCAACGTTTCGACTAAGCAATTTTACCTTCACGCCCCTGGCACTTTCCAATTTAACTAAGCTGGGCCAATGACGTAGCCCATGCCCATCTTAACCAAATGACGAATCCCAAAATGTCCAATGCCACAGCCCAAAACGTTTTCATCAAAAGCCCAATCGGATCCACAAGTCATATTCCAGTTGACCAGCAATGATGTGGAAGCATCCTAGCCGTCCACGTAGACTCCCCCTCAAAATGAAAAAGGACCAGTTTTTTTATATTACAGCAAGGCAAAAGTAAATGTGTAAATCATTACGATATTACTCGCAATTTAACTTGACATAATTGAGGAAATGCATCCAACTCGGCCCGGCCACTATCCGCTATCAAGCCAAGCTTGAGCTCTAGTAGTCAATCGAGGCAAACTCGAACTCTATAGTACTAGTACTAGACTAAGTACTTGTAGAGTTACTCAAATAGTTATAAGGTAAGATAATTTGATTCAATTGAGGATCTAACGAAATGAGGTCCAATTTCAGAGTAGTTATGTATTAGTGGAGGTTTTGAGTATAGGGCTTTTTGGGATGTGTGCATAATTGGTCTAGAGTAAGGGTTGAAGAATCCTTATATAGAGTCGGTACACATGAACTGTTTGATCTTTGACTGTTTGTATAAGCTAATGACTTTTAAGGCTGCGTTTAGTATAAAGGTGTGGTAGCAGTGTGATTGACACTATTTAGCAACTGTATATATGAGATTACACTGTACAGTTAAAATTATTAGAGTAGCAATTGAAACGGAATTTACACTTAAACTCCGTTTAGATCCAAAACGGTGGTGAAACGATTAAATGATGGTGAAATTGTTACAAATAAGAAGCCTAAGGTGATGGACCTTCGGCTTTGGACTTTATGGATTTTATAGGCCCTTTTGCTTAGTTAAAGGGCATTCTTAACAAATTCAAACTAAAAAAACTAATTTTGATTCGAGTGTTATACTGGTTAACGAGTTAATTAAGTCAACTTCAACGGTTGGATATTCGTCTCAAGTCAAGCTTGAACTTCAAAAGCAAAACTTGATTGAACTCGAGTCGAGTTTCCAACTCTGAACTCCGAATTGAGCTAGAGTTCGAGCTCGGATATCTTATTATTCGAATTTAAAGTAACTCGACCGATTAATTACAAACAACAATAAACAAAAAAAAAAGACCAAAAGGAAAGAGGTATATACGGAACAATAGAAAACAAAGGCTGGTTGTCAACTTCCGTGGTCTGGCTTTGTTTGGAGGAGACCTGAAAGAACAAATCTCCCATCCCGACTCCCCATACACACCCACAACAGCTCAGCTCAGACAAAATCACCATCTTTTTAACTCATTTATTTATGGCCATCCTCTTCCCTCTTCCGTTCCCTCGGAAACGGTTCTCTGGTTATCTTAAAAACGCAGCGTAGGGGCCCCACTCAATCAACCCCTTACCTTTTGATGGGTCCCCTCATGGAACAGAGACTCAAAACCTTGGGACCATTCCTGATTCCCTGTCCATCCTTTTCTACCAGGATGGAAATTTTGGACTAGCAACAACTACTAGTAGTACTTACATGGTCCATGGAAACAAAGCTCAAAGTGATGATTTTCAGATTTTGGCTTAACTTTCCCATACACTGAACAGCAAAAAAATAATTAATATATAAACAAAAAAGGATGAGACGAGATGAACTTCTTTTGAACTTTCTTTCGTCTTTTTTCCTGCAAATTGCAAACATGTTTTAAGTTTTAATTTTAACTATCTGGATTGTTCTTGTTACATTTGAATATTGTTTGTCTCATTCTGTACAACTCTAGAATCTAGTTCATGGAGTAATCAATTTGTATTAGCTTTTCTCTATCTAACTCTATTCTTTTTACAGCCTGTGTCATTTCAAATGGATAATTGATTGGATAAAGCGAAAAAGAGTTTATTTGACGGTGGAAAGTTCCACTCTCTGAAAAATGTCAAACTTGGTTATCAATTATCAAATCTTTTCTGTCAGTTTAAACAAAAAGCAGTACTATATAGCTGAACCAAGCTGATATTTCTCGTGAACAAAAAGAACCCATACCATTTAATCACTCATTAAAGAAATCTGAAATTCAAAAAAAATTGATAGTAAAAGATTTGTGTTTCTTTTTAGGTGTAAATATAATCTAAATCAGGAAAATGGTAATTAATCCAGAAAAGGTAAAAGTTTGAAAGATTCTCACCAAACTGATCACTGTCATCATATTGAAAGTTTCATACGGGGGTTCTAGACAGAAGATAAAATAAAATATAAAAGAGAAACTCTGTTTTTTTTCCTTTTTCCTTCTAACATAGACCCAGAAAAAGCAAATAAAAACGAAAGCACCATGATGACAGAACAGGTATCAACAAGTGTGCTTCCCCAAAAGAACAAAAAATAAAATTAAAATTTCCCATTTTTTTTTTCTTTTGCTTTGTGCCTTTCTTGTTTAGACCCAAAAAACCTTCATGCTTGCCTCCTTTACAGATTTACAGACAGGACAAGAATCAAGAAAAGCTTCACAAGACTTGCACGAGCAAAGATGTCTGCAAGGTAGGAAGAGAAAACACGAGCTCCTAGAATTGCAGTTTTTACAAGCCATCTTTCTGCTTTCTTCTTCATGATTCACCATTTCTCTTCCTCCTTGTTGTTGTGTGTCACACGAGCCATAGAAAATGGACTCTGCGTCTTCGGCTCTATTGTTGTTACTGTTCCAAACTAGGTTTTCCCTGACCTTTTCTAGGGTGTTGCCTAAATCCAAAACCAGTGCTTCATTTTCCTTTGCAAGTCTTTGCCATGAATCGCTCTCCATTTCCAGTTTCCTTAGGTTGGCTTCAAGCTCCATTGTTTTCTTCGTTGCTCGTGCCAAGTCTTCTTCTTTTCGCCTTATCAAATACAAGGCCTTGGATTCCATGTTCTTCAGTATGGTACCCAGTTGTCGCTTCCTCTGCTCTTGCAAAGCAGATTTTAGCCTCTCGTTCTGTATTTTTAAAACCAAAATGATAAAAAAATTAAAAATCAAAACTCAAAACATAAGAAATGAAAAAGAATGAACCTTTAACAAGAATTATGAAGGGTAATCAATTTTACCTGAAACTGAAGAATGCAATCAAGTTCCTGCCTCTGCATCTCCAGCTGGGCATCTAAACTTTTAGGAAGAGCCATGGAGAGAAAACTATCACAAGTGGAAGAGGAAGAAGCAGAAGCAGAAGCCAAATTCTGAGCATTTTGAAGCAGATGAAAAGGAATCGTCGTCTGTTGATAAACATTGGGGTCTTGAAGACTGAAACAAAAATCAGTTTCAAAGGGAAGAATTGCAGGTGCAGGGTTTAGCATCCAGTTATCCTGAAGGCCACACATGGGCAAAGGGAAACCCATATTTTCAGGAAACAACTGCGCTTGAACAGCCATAATAATAATAATAACTCTCTAGCCAGGCAAACAAGAACGAAAGAGAGAAAAAAACAACAAAAAAAGAGAGAAAACGTCACATACTTAACTCGGTTTGGAGTATTAATTCAAAGAACCAGAAAAAAAGATAAGAAATGGGGTAGGTTCAAAGGTAGAAGGCTGGGCTCTTGTTATATCAGAAGAGATGCATGACCCAAATTCTCTCTCTTAATTGGCATAACCTTTGCCTTCTTTTGTTGCTTTGATTTCTGGTTTAACTGAAATAGACCATCATGGAAGAAACCCGTGGATGGTTATAAGTAGAGAGGAGTGGGAAAACCGACAAAATCTTTTATTTAAAAATATTTTTTTTTCAGAAAATAAATTAAATAGATAAAAATTGTTAATGAAAGGGGGGATTTTATGGACATAATTTGTTTGTACTGGCGTATTTAAGGAACTAAATAAGGAAAAATAAAAGGATAGAAGAGCGGGACAAAGAGAGTTAGAAAATGCTTAGGACTCTCTCTCTTTCTTTCTTTGCTTTTGTCAAAATCCCGAAAGGCTTCCCAAAACCAAAAAAGCATTTATGAGAGAGATATAAAGGTGGCGCTAAACGACGACGTACACATGCAGATTTTGTGACAGAAGTATCGGGTCAGGAGTGTTGAAAGAGAAATTCACTCAATTGGGACATGAAAGAGTCAGACGTTATAGAGAGGGGAGGGAGGAATCAGAGATTGGAGAAATTGTCAGTTTGGTCATTGGAAAAGGCTGAATAATAGCATTTTTATTTATTCTTCCTTGGCTGTTTTCAAACTCAAAATGTATCCAGTAAAAATCACTATTATTACTACTAACCAATCTTTGTATTAATGTGGTAGGTTAGAAACGACAATTTTTCCATGCAGAAATTCTGCAAAATTGCAAAAATAACGTTTGGGCTAAGCTATGTGTTTGAAAGTAAAAAATCTTTCTTTCTGCCATGCTAATTGGCCATGTTCAAGCCCTTGGATTGATTAATGGGCCATTTCTGGCGAAGGTTGGTGGGTGGTGGTGGTGGTCTGGGCCACTGTGATTACGGGCTAGAAACGTCACCTCATCTCTGTTTGAAGTTAAAAAAACCAGCTGCCAGTCTGATTCCGGGCAGCAAGATCCAGGAAGAGTTGAGAATATACACTTTTCTTTTTTAATTTAATCATAATAATAATGCCTATATAGCTTGCTTCCTGTGGAGGGCATCTGCGCCATTTGCCACCAAATTTCGGGGCGGAGAGATAAGAGCAACACTTGTTAGGGGGCCTCCTGCCGCCTGCATGCCGCATTCAGTAAAGGAACCCCACACATCTCCTGCCGTGATATCCATTCGTCCAAGGACTTTTTTGATGTGATTGTGGAACCAGTCAATTAACAACACAATAACAAAAAGAAATCTTAGTTAATTTACTGACAATCGGGGGGACAACGTTTTAACCGCGAGAGAAACATGTTTTACTCTGCTTTTTTTTTCTCTTTACCTAAGCTCGAAAAGGCTGGTAAGAAAGGTACTATAGTATAGCTGCAGCTGCTGCAGATTTCATAAGTGTAATAGCGAAATGAGGGTTGTAGCTTTGAAGATGGCAGCAGCCAGCTGGTTTAGGAAGCAAGCAAAGCAAAGCATCTACAAAACCCATAAAAAGGGTTGGTTAGCTTTTACATAGAAAGATGCAGATTTCCAGTACGGGTACAATAAGTGCATTGGGCTATTTTGGAATGGCTTTACCAAAGTAGTTTTTGACGCAAATGGGTAATTAAGATACTTTCTGAATTATGATGGAATGCGCGGCTCTTGAAGAAAGCTAAAGCTGGTTCAACGGCTACTGAAATCCTCTTAAATGTTCATAGCTGGTACCATTACGTTATAATATAACAAGGTAAGAAGTTGGAATTACAGGTCAAGACTCGGTTCTCGCTAGGTGAAGGTTTTTAGGCTTTAGCTTTCACCATCAAAGCGCCAGTGCACTATGCTAAAGTAATGCTTAATAAAGAGAGAACTCAGTTTAAGTCATTAATAACTCCCACATTTGGAAATATTGAATGACATGATAAGGATTTGGCATATGCTATGCTAAGTTATAACATTAATGTCTTCCTGTAAAGCAATCCAGTCAATTTCCAATTTAGAAAAATGCCCCATTCCAGGAGAATTGGCATGAAATTACCACTGCCGACACAAGTATATGTCCAAAAAGAGAAAGCAAGGGTTGAGAAGCAAATGGAAAGAGTTTAAATACAGTGGCAAATGTAGCAGAGCAGAATCATTTCAAGATCATGAATTGAACTACAGCAGCTAGTAAAGAACATAAACTTATGTACTGACAAAACAGCTTGTGGGGTTACCTACAAGCAACTCCAATGTCAAATCAAAATGGTGCAAATAGCAAAAAGAACAGCAATTCATGTGAATGAATACACAGGAATAGTTTTTTAGTTTAATGCTCGATAGGAGTCTGTTTGTGAGAATCATAAATTATCCAAACAGCACCACAAGTTTGCAAAATACTAGTAAGTGTAATCACATGGCGAGTTATACTCTTGCCTATTAGTAGAAAAGTCTATCTTCCAGTATTATTATTTTCAAAATCTCTATTACTTGCTACTTCAGATTGACTAGCAGCAAGATCTGCCCCTGTGGACAATTGGTCTCCTACTCCCTAATTCCGGCAGACTCCCCAACAGCATTCTCCATCCGAGTGTACCATTCACCAATTCGGGTATGTTCCACCATATCTTTACCAGACTTTAAGTATCGGATCGGCCTCAGAACACCGAAAACAGCAAGGTCAGCTAAATTGGGTTTTGATCCACCTGGTAGGAGAGAATGTAAAAGAGAAGTTAAAGGATTGAAAACAGCACAAGGCTTGTAATTTTGCCACTAATCCAATATTAAACATATTGTAAGCAATACAGACCAAGATAATGCCGGCCCTTCAAAGCATCCACCCAGGTTTCTGCAGCTTCATATAGGGCTGCACGCTCATCAGTAATGTTGTGCCTCTTTTTCAACTTCTTTGAGACAAAATACATAGCTGTAGCTCCAGCATACTTCGCCACTAACCTCTCAGTGAAACTGAAATTGCCTACATTTATTGCACATTATCATAAACCAAATGTAACCGCCTAAATTTCATGCTTTATCTGAAGATGTTAACAAGAGCAAAGAATATGAAGATGCCTGAAGAAACAAATAATAATGCAAGTAATCAACTGAAGAATGTTAACTAAATTATCATGATTATTGCTGATGGATATCGATATCATTATTGGCTAAGGTTATGAAGTTATTGATGGTCTAGCAACATTTCACATGTCTAATGTCGTCCACTATTATCCAAGTAAATCTTTGAACACAGAGAGGGAATTTATCTTACCATGAGTGGTGATATAGTCAAATGATTCAAGCGCCTCAGAAGCAGAACGATAAATGTTTGGTGATAAAACATGCACCAAGTGATTATCTACCCACCTACATCATTGTAGTTCCATCATCAAGTACAGTGAAGCTCAAATAACCTTGATTTGGAAAATTATTCAAAACAGGAGAAATAAATAATCTAAAAGTTTGATTGAAAATCTTCTCTAATCAATTTTGTTATCTGAATCAAAAAAGAATCAGAGAGATATAGAACATACTGACACCATTTCTTCTCTTCATCACCATCAGGGATAGTGCCATCAGGATTTATCCTTTGAAAAAGCTTATCGATTATATCTAAACACAGACAGAGCACAGTAATGTTAACTCACAATGAATAAAATAATCAGAAGGTGGTTCAAATAGACTGAAAAGGAGCAAAGAACCTGAAGAATCGACCATCTGTTCACCATCAACTTTCAGTATGGGAACCTTCTTGTAATCAGACCACTTGATCTCCTTTTTGCTGATGGGGTTGACTTCAACAATTTTATATGGAATGTTATTATAATCCAAAAATGCTGCAATAAGAACAAGAAAGAATTAAGGATGAAGGGGCAGTTAATAACAAGTTGGGTCCAAAGGAAACTTGACTTTATTTCATCTGAGAACGAATACAAGGTAACACATAAAGTTTTCAGAATATGAATAACATGTGAAAATCAATACATTGTAAGATTGCAAACTGCAAACAAAGCAAATTACAGATTCCAATGTATGGAGTTCTTTTATTCCAAATCTAAGCATGTGAACCATATTACATGGATTCATAATTTTCAGTTACAAAGAGTTGAAACAAACTAAGCAACGTGATCTACACCAAAATGCTTGATACCATTACCGTCTCAATTTCCAATCGTAACTCAAAAACCAATCCCCATATGTGGAAAGAATACAGGGTAATTGACAACAAAACCAAAAGATTAAATCAAGCAATGGTTTTCTCTGCAATTTCACTACAATAATTACATTGCAGAATTGTTTCTCAAGCAATATTCTTAAACTCAACCCTCCTCTTTACTGAATAAAGCGTGTAAAATAGGAAATTGATCTACTGCAACTAGTTTATAAAAAAATCATAAGAAAGACATTTCCATGAGATTTCAAGGAAAAGTTATATTATTCCAGCAAAAGTGTGGATATTTATCTTAATTTATGCTGTATTCGTTACAATTGAGTGTAAATTATGTACCTTTAACCTTGTTGCAAAAAGGGCAAGCCTCATACTGGTACAGAACGACTTCTTTGGGAAGAAACTTCTCAGAGCGAGGCGGCTCCTTAGCATGGGCTTCTTGAGCCAGAGATGATGCTGCCACGGAAAACAACATGGTCCCGGCAACACCGTGCCGGAGGGAGGGACGCGACAGCCCCAATCGATCGGCGAGTTTCTGCGAGGAAATGTGAGAATTTGACGATGAAGAGCATGTACTCATCAACGCCAGTTGACCCAGCCGTTGCTCAGTGGCGCCGCTGCCCGATAGGGCTCTGCTGAGGGTAGCCAGTCCATTGATCCTTCTCATTGTAACGAAATAAAAATTCCACTCTCAATCTCTCTGTCTCCGGCTTCCAGAAGTTCTGGGATTTTCCCTTGTTCTTGTTCTTGGCTAAAAACGACAAGGGTTTAGGACTTTAGGGTTTAAGCTGCGTCTACGTGGCATTGCTCCGTCCACTAACCAAAACGACGTCACTTTTTGACTATACTAATCCCAATCGAATACGGAAATCCTTCCAGCTAGCACCCTGCAATCACAAGATTTTTTGGATGAAATTACTAAAAAGGGTATTCTAACCTTATGATTTTCAGCCGAGACTGCTAGTAAATACAAGCAAAAGGTAAGGGCAATAAGGGTAAAAAAGTTGAAACTTCGAGGAGCCGACGTAATTAAGTCGGTTAGATCCCCTATATATAGCCACCAGACGCCTAACAAGCACACAGATTATTGCTCTCCGCGTTTCTTTTCTTAGAGAGATCTGAGAAAACCCTAGCCGTAGTAGCTTTCTTAAGTCGTTGTCTTCATTCTTGAAGATCAGATCTAGAAATTTTAGATCTTTATCCTTCTTCCCCTGATTCTTTAACTTTCTTCGCTGAAAGTTATTAAGATTTTGAAACGATTTCGAAAAGAAAAGGCCGATAATGTCACGGTGCTTTCCTTACCCGCCGCCTGGGTACTTAAGGCAGGGATTTCTCGAATCAATTAAGGTTCGTTGAGCAAAAGTATTTGGTTTTCACTTTTGATGCTCAACTGCATGTATATGTGATTGTTAAGTATGACTTGGTATGCAAATTTTTTGATTGATTTAAAGGCAAACTAAAGACATCGCTTTTAACTGTTATGATTATGGCTTTGTATTAATTGTGAATAAGGAAGTTTTGTATATACAGAAATAAAATAGAGTTCTTTGAATCAACCTTTTAAAGATTGGGGCTTCTTGTTTTAGTAAGCGATTGAAAAGTTAGAAAATTGATTTGCATTAACTTAAGAAAAATCTTTAAATTGAACAGATTTTTAAAACTTTGGTTCTTGTCAAAAATTGGGGGTTGGGTTTTTCATGAATGTTTAGGACAGTTTTAAATATTTTTGGAATTGTGTCCCTGGTTGGCTCTGGATTAAATGAGATTTCTTAAATCTGTATAGCCCTAATTAAATTATTAGGCTGTGAAAATATCCCAAACTTCAATTATATGCTAAATGCATTCTTTGGTATTCCCTAGCCTACCTTTCTAAAACTGTTATTTTGATGCACTAAAGCTTGAGCGAGATACAATTCTGCCCAAAGCAGAGCAGAAACTACTTAAGAAGGGGGAGAAGGAGATAAGGAAGGTAAAGGAGAATAAGAAGGAAAGAAAAGAAAAGGAAAAAACTCATGGCATCAGCAAGAGTAAAAAGCTTGATGATGGTGTAATTGGATTGAAAGATTCACAATTGGAGAGTAGTGAACTTACCGAGGAACATGGGTTACCTGTTTGCTACCTGTCTGATGGCACCCAAAACAGCAACAATGGCTCCCAGAACAACAACAAGAGGAAAAGGGAAACTTCTCCCCCTACTGTTAATGGTGAGTTTTGTTCATCGTTTTTATGCTCCCATTTGCATATGTATTCAAAGATTTTGGGATATTGATCTTTATATATTCTGAATTATTAGGGAGCAATATAAAGATTCGGTTTACCTTCAAAAAGCCCAAGGAAAGTGATGCATCTCTCAGCAAAGAGCTGGTTAGCTCCACCTCTGGGAGGGTGGATTCTTCTTCCCAGCCTATTGCTCAAGAGCAATGTGTCCTTCCTAAAGTTAAAGCAAATATCATTACTGCTCCTGTGCAAGAACAGAAGCAATGCCCTCTTATGGAAAGGATAGAACAAAGTCTACCCTCTTTTTCCAGTACTTCAAGATATGACAGTAAGATTAAAAAGGCGGCATTGCAGTATGAAGCCTTGTTTGAGAATTGGGTGCCACCTCCTCCTCTCCAGTTGGAGAATCAGTTGGAGAATCAGGATGACGATGACTGGCTTTTTGCTTCAAAGAAGCAAGGACAACCTGTGGCTAAAAGAACATCCTTAGTTGACACCGGTAGTACATGTCATGCTAGTGCTGGTGCAACTTCATGGCCACGTGCTCAGTTTCTTCCCGAGGTCGAGATTTATGCATTGCCTTATACAGTTCCCTATTGATCCCCATTGTGGATGGCTTCTCTTGCTAGAAGGGCAATTTGTTTTTTTCATTATTCCCTTGGCAGAGCGCCATAATTCTTTCAATTTGTTAACCCAATTGTAGACATTTTGTAGGCATTGCGGCATGGGCTTATTGTGCCCAACTTGTACATTTGAGAATTCTTATTAATGAAAACGAGAGATTCAACTTCATTTTTATTTCAACTTCTTTTTTAAACCGTGTACCAAAATACGCAAATTATATTATAATAAATAAATAATAATAATGTTTTAATAAACATATATTTACATCAAGTGATTTACATTTTCAATGGATAAGTAAGCGACTTAAAATTCGTGGACTTCCAATTTGATCATATGGTTGTTCCTGCGCTTTCTTAAGGTAGTCTTTCAGCGTTAAACGACGCTTTTTTCCCGCGCTAAATCTTGACTTGGTATAATCGCCGCATTCTAATGTTAAATCCTCGTATGAAAATGGAACTGAAAGATACGTATATAGTTTGGGAAAAGATTGCGGAGGAAGGACATCATTTTCCTGATTCATTGACACTTTCAATTCACTAGCATGGAAATCGTACCACTCTGTTGGTTCCTTCTCTCCTTGCAATAATTCTAGTATCTGGAGGGTGACAATGGAATCAAATCGTCAATAAAGCTGTCTCAAACCATAGTTAAAGCAAACTGAATCAAACTAAAGAAAGCAGGGTATACACTATACCTGGCTTATTTTTGGACGGGTTACATCCAACTCATTAAGGCAGAGGAAAGCAGCTAGAACCATTCTCTGCATTTGAGCAATGTCAAAATCTCCATCTAACGCTGGATCCAATAATTCTTGGAGATTCTTTTTCTCTAATAATGGTCTTGCCTGTGTCAGATTAACGTGGTTATTTAACCTGGGAGTTTCTAATCGTCAACTAGTGAAAACTGTGAAAGTCTGAACTTACCCACTGGATCAAGCTCTGTTGTCCTTCTGGAGCCTTTGAATTGATTGGTCTCCTTCCTGATAGCAACTCTAGAAGAACAACGCCAAAGGAATATACATCAATTTTCTCACTGACCCTTCCTTGCATGAAATACTCTGGGGCTATGTACCCAAAAGTTCCCACCACATTGCTGTCTATCATGTATGTTGAATCCGTTGGTCCCCATATGGCAAGACCGAAATCAGATAACTGCAAGGGAACATCAGTAGACAAAGCATTGACACATCTTCAGTTCATAAGGTATTCAAGGTTCATAAGATATAGCAAATGCTTGCTGTCAAAATCCTGGCAGAAATCTGTGGAATGTGCTACTGAATACTGATACTACTAACAAAAGGGTACCTTTGGCTGAAAATCATCAGAAAGAAGAATGTTGGAAGATTTTACATCTCTGTGGATAACTGGCCGCGAGCATTCATTGTGCAGGTAACTAAGAGCCTTGGCAATTGCCGTGGCCACTTTGAACCTGACCCCCCATGGCATTGGCAACACAGATTTCTGGCTTTGACCTGTTTGTGAATAAAAACTAGTGAAATTAGTAAATCCACTCTGTTTATTGTAAAAAGAAGCAAACGTTGATTGCTAGCTAGGAAAGATTACCATGGAGAACTTCCTCTAAACTCCCATTGGGGAAAAAGTCATAGACTGAAATGATGTGGTCATCTTCAACACAAACTCCAACTAGTGGAGTGATATGTTTGTATTCCAATGAAGAAACAATATCCACTTCCAAGCAGAAGTCACTCCAAGCTTCTTTGTATGATTTTAGAATTTTAACAGCAACTGGCTTGCCATTAGGAAGACACCCTTTGTACACTTTGCTGCATCCTCCCTCTCCAATCAAGTTTTCTGTGAGATAATCAAAAGTACACAAGAAAAAGAACTTCAACAATCAGATCAAAACCCTTGAAACCATGTTGAATTTTGAATTCCATAAGAAGTTTCAACTTTAAAAATAACCTTCTGAGAATTCAGAAGTTGCTTGCTTAAGCTCCCTGAGACTGAACTGCTTGCAACGAAGCTCCAAGTCGTTAGGCATCTTTCTAAGTGCTGGTAAAAAATTTTCTGTTTCCACTAGATTTTCGGATTCAGTTGAAAAAGAATCTGAAGAAGTGGAAGGTGTAATGCGAAGAAGAGGCCAACCTGGCTTTAAATTTGTATCCATATCAATGGTTTTCAAAGAAACTGAAACTTCTGCATCATATTCAAGCTCAGAATTTTCTTCATTTGGATTTTGGATCATATCAGATTCTGATTCCTCTTCAGACTTTTGAATAGCTTCTTCATTGGTATTCATTTTAGACGTGATGCTGGTTTGATTTGAGTGCAAAGAACTCTGGTTGACGATTGTGATAACTCGATTAGGCAGGTTCATTACCCATTCAACAACGGACTTATCTCTGGCTTCAGGTTTTATGATCTCCAATATTTGATTGGGAGAAGATTTTCTTCGAAGCAAAGGCCAACCAAGACTTGGCTCTGGCAGCTCTCTTCGAATTATAGATATTGAGTTCAAGAGAATAGCCTTGGGATTCTGGCTGAAACTAGAACTGTCATGTCCAATATCCTCTGCAGGAGTTTCTTCTTCTTCAAACTCTGGTTTCTCTGCATCTCTCAATTTAACACCACTTTTATTGGGATACAAACAATATCTCGAATTCATCCTGAAACCTGTAAAGCTGATAAAAATCAGAAACCCATTTTAACAATTCAAATAATTTTAAGTTTTGAGAGTATGATTTTGGTCAAACCTTTTAAATGATAAAGAGTTGGTATTTCCAATTCCAAGATAATCTTTCCCTTGCGGGCAGCAAGAAGAGCACCGATTGTTGGCAATTGATTAACAACATATCTAGAATTTGATATCCTACTCCTGCAAAACGTTTCTCTTCTTCATTAGAACAAGAAACTCTAGAATTAACATAGTTATTATGATGAATAATAAGTCAGCTTTACCAGAGAGCCTCCTCTGAGTTTCTTTCAATAAATACAGCCATGGCAGCACAACGCTTGGCTAGCTTCTTTAAAACCTTGCGGATTGAACTTCTTACTGAAATTATGCTGTTAACGTTACCCTGAAAATTCAAACTATCAGAACAATCAACTTGTTCCTTCTTTTAACAGTTAAAGAAAAAAAGTAGAATCACAAACAGAAAAAAGTAGCATACCTGTTTCAGTAAAGCAAAATCCGTGCCAAACTTTCTTTGCCAAGGAAGATTAAGCAAGACATTATCTATTTGCCAAAAAGAATCCATAATTTAATTCATAAAGTTTCATGTGAGCAAATCAAACAAGTGTTTGAAAATGGAAAAGGTTTAGACTTTTTTGGGAATACCTGAGTCTGAAAATACAAGTATTGAGACTAAATCATGACCTAACTCTGCTGATTTTACAAGGTCACCACGATTGACATCCTGCCTGCTCGCTATAATTTCTTTCCTAATCATATTGTTGTCCGTTGAACTAGGCTAAATCTTCTATTCTCTTCTTATTATTTACTACCCACTAAGAATTTTCTTCTTGCATGAAAATTAAACAAGCCGTCAGGGGTTTTTATTTTTCCAATTCAAAGAGTCGAGAAACAATAAAATTTATAAAATCCCATTGAAAATTCTCAGAAACATGAATAATATTGAACCATAAAGATATTTTAAAATAGTGAGAGTTTGGCAATGTGGGGTAAATGAGCTGATCAAGGAAGGAATGTGAAACAAGATGACACAACACGCATCTGTCCTAATTTGAACCTTTGACCGTTAATGTTCTTGGTTTATATCAATCAATCTAATTTTCACCAACCTTTTTTTTAACATGAAGCAATATTTGCCGCCATATTATCAATAAAATAATCATATTGGCTCTGAATTCAAACGTGTAATTCATATTTTATTTTTTGTCCTTTGGAAGTCAACAAAGCCCCTCCACTTTGACCTGAATTAGATAATTGCTTAACGCCTTAGTTGTTCCTAGTCATCCTGCTGTCAGTAATAAGTTACTGAACAACATTAGCACTTTAGCAGTAATTCATGGATTCTAGAAAGTTTTTGCTTGATTTGTTATAAATTTATTTTACCATGTGTTAATTATATATGCCGAGACAACCCAAACATGGTAAAAAGGTTATGAAATGGGAATAAATGGGTCTGATTTTGAGAAAATTACCTATATTGGTGAAGGGCAGTTTGGATTCTTCGACCTAACTTGCAACTCCAAATAGCTCATTCCTTGATCACCTTTCTCATCTCTCATTAATTCTCGTTGATGTAAACTAAATAAGAAAGCATTTGAATGTTTTTACTAAAAGCTTATTCCTAGATTATCATAAAGATTGATGACTGATTCCTTCATAATTTCATATCTATCCAAATTTATGCAGTAACATATTTTATCATATCGAGATATACTCTGATATCATTTGGAAACATATCAAGCCATTTAGGAATGTTTTCCATTCTATATGAAACATTTTATAACTTTTTTTTTCAGGATTTTTTAATAACTGCTTTACATAAATAGTAGCTATTTATGAAGTTTAAAATAGAGGATGAATGGGGTTTGATGTGTCTAGATTCTGGATTAGTTGGTACCTAATTGTATGATATGGATGTTATTGTATGATATCGGAAGGTTTGTACCAAGAAATATATGATGAATCATGTTACAAAGAGAAAATAAGTTATTTATATATTCCCAACAATAACAATCTTCCCGAGCATTCTAGAGTTCCTTGGCAGAGGTTAGTTTGGTTCTCCTTTAATCTTCCCAAGCATTCTATTATTACTTGGCTAGCTATCTTAGATCGGTTGCCCACCAATGATAGATTGAGTAATTGGAATATTCCATTGGATTCTATGGATTGTGTACTGTGTGGTCAGCATTTAGAGTGTCGTGACCATATATTTTTTGCTTTTGAATATTCCAAAAAGTTATGGGAAAGGATTCTCGAGCCTGTAACTTGACAAAGTCAGTTGGTGATTGGCAGACTAAGTTCCAATGGGCTATATCAAAGCTTAAAGGGAAGTCTCTTCTCGTTTTGAAATTAGCATGGAATGCCTACTGCTATGTACTTTGGAGGGAACGTAACAATCGAGTTTTCCAGAAGAAGATGAAAACGATTGAGCAGTCTTTCCAAGTTGTTGCTGAGTTTATTCGGTTTCGTTTATCTGATCTTTCAAATGTGGCTATAGATCCTGTCAATGTTTCTCTTTGTAAAAGCTGGCATTTACAGTTAGCTTGATAGTAATTTTTTAGCTTGATAGTTGTTTCATTTGTATTCAAGTTCACTCTTTTGTACTAGTTTCATAGCAATTCTTGTTCCAGCAATTGGATGAATGAATACATATTTATCAAAAAAAAAAAAAACAATAACAATCTTGTTCATTTCTCAAAAAAAAAAAAACAATCTTATTCAAAATTTAATTTAATATATATATTTTTTGTGCCCAAAAAAAACTCTACAGTACTTATATTGACAGGGAAAGTAGCCTTGAGAAGCCCAATACTTGGTCAAGGGCCCAATAAGGCAGTACCATAATATGAGTCGGTTATGAACTAGGGCTTGCTTTCAGAGGCTTAAGAGGTTGGAGGATGGGTCCAGATCCAGTCAAATACTCGAATATGCCGAGCCAGCTTGGCATCTTTTGTTTTCTTCTCGTTAGACTCAAACCGGTCAATTTGTTGTCCAAAAAAAAAAAAAGACTCAAACCGGTCAATTGGACTCTGGGGAAGGTATAGCATTTCTTTTTACAAAAAAGGAAAATTAACTGGGGTTTTTGACAAGTGAGAAAGTCAGAAAACCGAACGTTGTTGAAGCTCTCGAGCCAGCTCCACTCGAGAAGAAAGAGAGAGGAAAAATGATGTTAAACGGAGCAGAGGACGAAGAGAAATGGCTGGCAGAAGGAATCGCCGGTATTCAACACAACGCCTTTTACATGCATCAAGCTTTGGTATCTCCAGAATTTCCTCTCTTTTATTAAGATTTTTTTTAAAACTTTGACGGGATCAAGATCTTTAATCCTCTTCCGTTAGTGTTAATTTAGATTTCTTTGTTCAATTTCAGGACTCAAATAATCTGAGAGAAGCTCTCAAGTACTCTGCTCTGATGCTGTCCGAGCTCCGGACCTCCAAACTCTCTCCTCACAAGTATTACGAACTCTGTAATTCCTTTTTCCTCTATCTCTCACTTTCATTTTTCGTTCTTTTTTCATTTTTTGATTGATGCAGTGATGTTGAATTTTTTGATCTACAATTGGAAATTAGATATGCGAGCTTTTGATGAATTGAGGAAATTGGAGATGTTCTTCAAAGACGAGAGCAAACACGGCGTTTCTGTGGTTGATCTGTACGAACTAGTACAGCATGCCGGCAATATTTTGCCTAGATTGTAAGAGATTTTAATTACAACATTTCATTCTACAAATTCATAGAGTTTGTATTATTATTTCCTTCTGTATAATTGATAATTCCTTGCACGCATTCTCAGTCTGTAAAGTTACTGTTTATGGCAATTTTAGTGCTGTGGATAAATCAGCTCTCCAATTGTCATAGGAAAGAAAAACTAAGTGGAAAAACTGAAAACATCCTTAGTTCAGTAAATACTGTTTCTGATTCATGAATGAATAAGTTCCAAATATTCATTCACGTCTGCGTATGTGAAGATTATCAAATATCAAACCTCATTTTTCATTGTATTTGAAGTGCTAGTTGATAATGTACCAGGTATCTCCTATGTACAGTAGGATCTGTCTATATCAAATCTAAGGAGGCTCCTGCCAAGGAAGTTCTTAAGGACCTTGTGGAAATGTGTCGTGGAGTTCAACATCCCATACGTGGACTCTTTTTAAGGAGTTATCTTGCTCAAATCAGTCGCGACAAGTTACCGGATATTGGTTCTGAGTTTGAAGGGTGAGATCTAGTAGTTTTTGGTTTGTTGTTTCAATATTTGGCTATTTGGTAGATAAGATAACTGAAATTTCTATTTCTTCATCTTCAAAGATTTAAAGGAATAATGAGTTATTTAGCACAAGCCTTTGCATCTTCTTTTTTTTTCAAATTTATTGAGTTTTTTTTTTTGGCCAAAAAATTTATTGAGTTCTGTTAACTCTATTCTATTGTTCTATTATACTTTCATCCTTGTCCTTTGCGCTGAATAACATATTTAAAATTTGTATAGTTGCTGCACTCTTGATATTGAATTATTGATTAAATGAAAGTGTATGCAAATCTTCAATTCTCATTTTGAATATTTAAGTAAGGATGTGAAAAGAACTTTGAAAAGCTTTATTTTTAACCACTTGATAGAGCATGATTCTGTCTTCCTGCAGAGATGCTGAAACTGTGATGGATGCTGTGGAATTTGTGCTGCAGAATTTCACCGAGATGAATAAACTTTGGGTGCGATTGCAGCATCAGGTTTGTTGAATTTTGTTTTCTCCATCTTTTAAGACATCCATTGCACCACAGTGCTTGCATGCCATTAAAGTGGAAAATAAATCCTGAGGGCATCAATTTTGGCCATGCAGGTGTTATGGTGCTTGTGAATCATTCATACTCTTTGGTCATCCTGAGTTGAAGCCTTCAATTGGGATTTATGGTCTGCAGGGACCTGGAACAGTTAGAGAGAAGCGGGAAAAAGAAAGGAACGAGCTTCGAGATCTTGTAATACCACTAATCTAGAACTTTCAATTGGTTCATCACGGAAGGTGTGTGTTTGATATACATTTGAGAGAAACTTATGCTTCTCCTAAACCTTCTTATTAGGTAGGAAAAAATCTCCATGTTCTCAGTCAGATAGAAGGGGTGGACCTTGGGATGTACAAAGAAACAGTTCTTCCCAGAATCTTAGAGCAGGTAATTTAAACTACTTTCTTTGCCTGCTTTTTTCCCCCAGATATAGAATTCAGAGATGCAAAGCAATTGCAGATGTTTTGTCTTTCAAATTCGCTCATGAATTGGCCTTTACAGGTTGTCAATTGCAAAGATGATCTGGCCCAATATTATTTGATGGATTGCATAATCCAGGTGTTCCCGGATGAGTATCACTTGCAGACTCTTGAGACATTATTGGGTGCTTGCCCACAACTGCAGGTGGGTAAGCGGACTACATTGAAAATCAATCTTATTATCAGTATCCTTGTTTCCCTTTTTTGACATATTTGCTATGAGTTTCTCTACCTCAAGTATTCAGCTATCATGATGTCAGCGCAGTGAGATTAGAAATCTAAATGACTGGCTACTATTTTCCAGTGATCAAGGAACAAAATTAGCCTGACTCCGACCAACCCACTTCTTATGTGCTAGACAACGTGGTTCTCTCCATAGTAGTTGTCAAGTTTACAGTGGTCGTTTCTTGTTAAGCCTCCCATTCCTATGCCTACCCTATAATCCATCAAGTGAGCATGTGGTCTGGAGTATCCTAGAAGAACCTGCCCTTCTTGTTGATATTTCCTTGTAAATGAGAGGATCTTGTTCATTGGAACCAATATTTAGCTGAATTCTTATGAGTTTTATTCTAGTTTTTTATATGGTCTTTCCATATTTGGTGCCACTAAGCTCGATATGTACATTCTTCTTTTTATCTCAGCCAACAGTTGACATCAAGACTGTGTTGTCTCGACTAATGGACAGACTGTCAAATTATGCTGCTTCAAGTCCAGATGTAAGTTTTGCAATTCACATAATACAACCTTTTCAAATAATGCATAACAGTCATACCCTTAATGTGTTTGCAAATTTTGACCGACTTTCTTTGGCCAGGTGCTACCTGAATTTCTGCAAGTAGAAGCCTTTGCTAAACTGAGCAAAGCAATTGGGAAGGTAAATCAGCTACCTCTAAGATGTTGCAACTTTAACTTGAAATTTTTTTCAAAGTTCGGAAGTAATTATTTGATTTAAGAATGTGGAATGCTTACGCTTGATCAACATTCTAGATAATTATCGTAGCTTACCTCCTTTTCCATTTTGCTTATCAGTAAGCACAATACGTTATTTTTTATGCATTTAATGTGGAACAAAGAGATGCTTTCTGCTAGCTGATTGGATGTTACAATGGCAGGTCATAGAGGCACAGATTGACATGCCTGCTGTTGGAGCTATAACTCTGTATGTCTCTCTTCTTACCTTTACCCTCCGTGTGCATCCCGATCGGCTTGATTATGTGGATCAAGTGCTGGTATGTTTCATCTGGGGGATTCTATATGGAAACATCTCCTTTGGCTGTAACTTTAGTGCTCTTTTTAAGCATTTGGCGATGTATTACAATGATATTGATTGTCCTTTTTGCACAATTTTTCTAACAGGGAGCCTGTGACAAGAAGCTCTCCACCATACCAAAACTTGGAGACAGCCGGGCAACAAAACAAGTGGTTGCACTTTTGAGTGCTCCACTGGAGAAATACAATGATATAGTAACAGCCCTGAGACTTTCTAATTATCCACGTGTGATGGATCATCTTGATAATGGAACAAATAAAGTAATGGCAATGGTTATCATTCAAAGCATTATGAAAAATAACTCTTGCATCTCTACTGCTGACAAGGTATGCCTCTTTGGTCTTTATCATTTCTCTAATTCTCCCGAGTTCTTTTGTTGAAGAAAGTAACATTGTATTTTGTAGGTTGAGGTGTTGTTCGAATTATTAAAAGGTCTCATTAAGGACATGGATGGTGCTGATGTGTATGAGGTGCATATTGAAACTAAAATTTCCTGTTGTTTTATAATATTGTATGATTTGACTCATGTGATGCCTTTTCATTATTCTATCTGCATTAAATTATTATTTTTTTCTCATGGTTTATTTTCTCTAATATTTTTGCAAATGTGCTCAAGTTATCTGCATATGGTTCTTATTTCTTTTGTTCTTCGTTTGCTGTGTATCAATAGCTTGATGAGGAGGATTTCAAGGAAGAACAAAATTCTGTTGCTCGCCTCATACACATGCTTTATAATGATGAACCCGAGGAAATGTTGAAGGTAAGAGTTCTCCCACGTTTCATTTAATGCTAATTTTTCGACCATATCATGAAAGGGTATGCCAGTGGGGAATTAGTCAATAGAATTAAGAAATAAGAAAACGGATCTTCTGCTTGTGGCTAGCTTTAATGCATGTTCACTTCCTACTAAATTAATGCATGAAAGGGTAAGTATATGTTTTAATTGTAATGTTTCTTACTTAGTTATGTTGTATCTGACTGATCAGAAACACTTTTCCCTCTTAATATTTATATTGTACTTCCATTCAGATTATATGCACGGTGAGGAAGCATACTATGGCTGGGGGACCAAAACGCCTGCCTTATACAGTTCCATCTCTTGCTTTTTCCGCACTTAGGGTATGTTATTCATTTTCCAGAAGTTTATGTACCTTTGTCTCATAATATTCCTCTCTACAACATCAAAGTATTAAATGCTCATAAGTACAAATGTGCAATTTTTTTCTTACCCTTTTCAATTATGGTGTGGTGTGATTCATATTAGATCCGAGTTTAACTGAGACAATTGCAAGTATGGATAAAAATGGACAATATTGCTACTAAGTGCAATTCACACTTACTATAGTGCGTTTGTGCAGTTGGTTAGGCGATTGCAAGGTCAGGAGGGAGATATAATAGGGGAAGAAGTGCCTGCGACACCTAAGAAAATTTTTCAGCTCCTGACTCAGGTTTCTTTGTTTTTTTTATTGATATGTTACTATCAGTAATGCAACGTATATTGTTCTGGCTTATGATATATACATATAACTATCATGCAGAAGATTGAACTAATAGCTTTTCTTTCAGATCATCGAGTCTCTTTCTATTGTTCCAGCACCTGAACTTGCTTTAAGGTTATACCTGCAATGTGCTGAGGTAATCTTGAGTCTGTCTTAACAATGCTAACTACTGCCCTTCATTCTGATGGAATTCCATGAATCTCTTTGGAGCATACCGAGTTTTGTTGCATTTTAAGAGCAATACACCATTTTAATGATTGTGATGCTAAGAAGCAAGAAAGTTCTGCAAACCATTAATGACCTCATCATGATGAATGACTTATGGCACTCCACCTGTATGATAATGACAATGCATGCATCAGAGAGCCTTAAATTCCTTGCTCAAACCTTCTAACCTATTTTTTTTTCCCTTTCTCTGTCTCCTGCTGAGCACAGGCTGCTAATGATTGTGATCTTGAGCATGTTGCTTATGAATTTTTCACTCAAGCTTTTGTATTATATGAAGAAGAAATTGCGGTAAGTCTCCACTCATCAGCTAATGCTACTATCAAAATGCATGAAGTAAGTCACATGCTTCCCTTCTCGTTGTTTATTTCATGACTGTCTGTTGCTCTTAGGACTCCAAATCCCAAGTGACTGCAATTCATCTGATAATTGGGACTCTCCAGAGGATGAGTGTGTTTGGTGTTGAGAACCGAGATACTTTGACACACAAAGCCACAGGAGTAATAATTGCTTACCTCTTGTATAATTATTGTTTTTTAGGAATCTGTTTATGCAAACTTAAGTATGTTTTTCTTTGGTCAGTATTCAGCTAGGCTATTAAAGAAGCCTGATCAGTGCAGAGCAGTTTATGCATGTTCTCATCTTTTTTGGGTCGATGATCAGGATGGCCTTAAGGATGGAGAAAGGTCTGAACCTTCTATTTAAATTAGTTTTAGCTTGCAAACTTTTTAATTGTTAACTTATAAATTATGGGGGAGGTTGCAGGGTCCTGCTCTGCCTAAAGCGTGCATTGAGGATTGCAAATGCGGCTCAGCAAATGGCGAATGTTGCACGGGGTAGCAGTGGGCCAGTCACACTCTTTGTTGAGATATTGAACAAGTGAGTTCTTTAGGCTTGTGCCAAATTGAACCTTCTTTTTATACTATAACATCTTTATCGTTTTGCATCATAAACATGTTTTCTGGGGACTTTGCCTTAGGTACCTCTACTTCTTTGAAAAAGGAAATCCGCAAATCACAAGTGCAGCAATCCAAGACCTCATAGAACTAATCAAGACCGAGATGCAGAGTGATTCAGCAACCCCAGATACTGCTTCGGATGCTTTCCTTGCCAGCACGTTGCGTTACATTCAGTTCCAGAAACAAAAAGGTGGTGTAATGGGTGAGAAGTTTGAATCCATTAAATTGTAAATTATCAGGGCGTGTAAAGTTTTACCATTAAGCAGCTTGTTTTGTTTGAGATAGTTGGAGTGTTTTGATTTTATGGTACTATACGTCTAACATAGAAAATTGTTTTTGTCCTCCAGTTGGAACTTTTTCTTTTTTGAGGGGGGTGACATTTAAAAGAAAATTACGTTTCTCTTCGGATTAAAAAAGGGCAAAACATTTTGAATGTTTTTTTAATTTGTTTTTTTGATTCTTTTTGGCTGAAATGTTTTGTTCATTTTTATTTTTTTTTTTTCACTTTGTATTCTCTCGGTTCTGGAAATCCCAAATAGCAATGGAGGCAGTAGTTTTGCAACAGGACCTTCCCCACTCCTGTCAAATCTTGCTTGCCATTAGTCATATAGGAATCTAGAGTTTAATCAATAACAATGCCTTGCGACAATTTCATGTCAAGTGATTAGAAGCGTAAAAAATGATTAGACAGAAAGAAAAAGATCATTGTGTAGGAAACAAAAACAAAAGGATAATTATAGGAAAGTAAAGGTAAACGAGTAAATGCTTTCTGAGAAATTCCGATAACGAATTGTCAATGTTTTTAGTCATGTGATTGGTTGCCGCTTCCTTAAACTGAGATAAAGTTACGAAGTGAAGTAGCAAGAAAGTTGCAGGTCAACTCTTCTTTCCTCAAAATTGATCTTTAAAGAAAAGAAACACTAACGATGATACTAATGTTTACACATGGGCAAAGATAATACTCCATATTTTTTTGTGGAAAACGCCTTTAGATCATGCATTTCATCATCACACAATTTTTCACTTAAAAAAAGAAAAAAAGTAGAACAAATGATGTATAATAAACGTTTGAATGAAGACAATGGTCATATTTGTTTGCTTAAAATTCCATTTTCTAAGCAAAACCGAGACAATGATTTGCCTGAAATGTAGATATAAGCAATCAGATTCTACCTTTATGAAAAATATAATAAATAAAAATAACAAACAGACCTTAATCAAACTTAATCAAGATAAACTACAACAGAAGCGAAAGAATTCGTCCATGGAGGAATTAATAAATAATAATGCTTTAAAACAAAAGTAATTCTTACAACAAAAGATTGAGCTCAGAAAAATGCAGACACTTCTTCCAAGTCAAAGCAGAAGGGAAGGTGGCTAACAATAAAGCTTGACAAAAGGAAAACAAAACAAGTGAGGTTCGAAGAAATTGAAACACTTGGAAAAAAGAGAGGGGTTGGTTGCTTACTTACACGATTGGAGAAAACCGTTTGTATTTAACAATTAAATAGTATTATATAAATATTCAATAGAAATGTTAACATTCTGTTATTACCAACTTTACTATTTTTTCCAAGTTAAAATTGGCACACGTAGCTCATTCTCGATCATTATAAGCCCTATATGGAGTCAAATCAATTGTAATTTATACAGAAATATCTCCAGCAAATAGTTTAGTCTAAACCCAATCTCTTTATTATACTTTTTTTTTCAATTAAGAAAATGTTTTTTAGTGTCGAGACAACATAACCATCTCTCGTTCAGATGTCCATCTTTCATGAATGCAACATTTAATCATGTCTTACTGAAACAACAACCAAACACTTCATTCATCCTTGTATACTATTTTGTACTTTTATAATTATTACTTGCATCAAAATTTGGTTCATGTATAGCAGTAGTAAAGTGTATAAATAGGTCACAGGTGGCGTGACTTGGAAAACCTTTGCATATACGATGTTAGAGCATATGTAGTATGTTGAACTCTTAATTTTTACTATTAACTAGTACTAGGATTCTATCTTATAAAACATGTAAATAAGGTAATTATTGTAAAATACCCAATTTGTTGTGTAAAAAAGGGAATTGAATATTGAAATGGAAGTTTCAACCATGACCAGGAACATTGTTTTGGACCAGGTCAGGGTCAACTAATGCAAAGCTGACATTTGCATCATATAGAAATTTGCTATCTTGGCTATGGACATCTAAACCGCTCTGATTTCACCCTTTCTTTATGAAGAAAAATGAAAAATCTGCTTGACTTCTTAAGATTGTACCAACTAAGAAATTGCTTCTGTTGGTTAACTCAGCGAATCTAGCTGAATCTCTTTCTCGCAATTAAGCCCTAATTTGCCAAATTAATCAGCTCTGTTTTAGGGTTTAATTAGCCTTCTAGGCTAAGGTATCAACAGAAAAAAAGATGACAGCAGCCATATTCTTTCTCTTCCACCACTAAATTCAGGTCATTGGCATCAATTAAACGAAGCAAAACTATCAACAACTACTCCATATACCCCATTTAATCCATCGTCATCTTTCCTTGGCCTCTGGAAATTAGCCAAAGTTTGTATTACTACCATTTCTATAAACAAGACAGAAGAAGCTGGAGAAATTAATGAAACATGCTAAGAAAAAAGCATGACTTGTTCTGAACAGACAAGTTTTACATGAACATCACCAGTTTCTTCAAAAAGTACTACTCTTTTTTCCTTCCTTTTCCTGAAAAAAAGAATCTGTAATAATGCCAAACCCAGCTCTGAATTTCGTTTTTAACATCTTCCAAACCAAAACATGTAAATTGCCATAACCTTTTTTGGAGAATCCTGGGCTTCGTACTTGCAATAAAAATGCTTTGCTTCTTGTCGGTAGGCTGACCATTACCAAGCAATTAAACTACGGAGATTCTCTGCCTTCTCCCCTGTTTCCATTCCAAACTTGAAAGCACTTGGACAACAAACAAAGTTTGGTTGGTAAAAAAAAGCAGCGAGAATTATTTATTTATTCACAAAAAAGCATCTTCCATTTCCATTTTGTATGACATTTTATACACACTATATATATATTTTTTATTCCTCTCAATCAAAATTCAAGAAAAAAGAAAAAAGATCAAACACCCTCATAAGTTATGGCCAGAGAGCAGAGAAAACAACCTTATAATATTTTACAGCTTCAAAAAAACTAATTAAAAACCGAAATTAATTTAACCCCTTTGCGTTTCTCATCTTCTTCTGCCTTTTATAACTTGACTGTTTTTACAAGGAACCGTATGGAATATGTTGAGGGAGCCTGAACCGGACCTGAGAAGCAGGGGAACGAACGGCGACGCCGTGCCAGCAAATACCACCCTTACACATCTCGTGAACATGAACGGCGCCGGCGGCAGCTTGATCGCGGGAAATCGCGTAGCTTGCTTTACGAGTGACGTCCCACGTCAGCGTGCCGACCAAGATAAGACCCACCACCGTAGTCGACACAATCAGCACAAATCCGCCACTGAAGCTCCGCCCACACACTAAACCATAAGCCTTTATCCCCGCTATCACTGCCACGTAGATCGTCATCAAATTCCCAATCACCGCATCGGATATCGCCATATCCAAGCCCCCAATTTCCCCACTCCTCCTAAATAGTATACTCAAAATTTACAATTCACTGTAAACCTCAGCTGCTGATGATAAAAAAAGAAGAGAATCTGGTGGAAGGATTTTTAGTAACGAGTTAAATGAGTCGTCTTGGGAATGTCGGGTTCGGGTTCTAAATAAATAGTACAACAATAATTATTTTTAATTTTATATATAAATAGACATAGTAAAATTACGAAAATGGGGTCGTCTCCAAATATTCTTTACTAAAAAAATGAATGTATAAATATGTAAATGTAAATTGAGCTTATCTTCTTCACTCTCTCTCTCCCTTGTCACTTTTTGGAAGAGGAAAGTGGATGGTATCTAGTTTTTGTCGTACACCCGCCGAATTTTTCCCAACCAATAAGAGAAAGCCACGTCCTATCTCTTTGCTCCTAGATATTGTACATAATTCTTTAACCCTTTCTTCTTACGTGGATGTACTGAAACGTTTTATTCAGTTGAGAAAATTGGATCGGAGTAGGCTGTAAACGAGCCGAGTTCGAACGAGTTTAAACACGAATTCAGTCATGTTCGTGAATATTTTGTCTTGTTCAAGCTATGTTCGTGTTCGTTTAAATTTTATGAGGCTCATTCGAGCTCGGCTCATTTATAAAATGTAATGTTCATGTTCGTTTATGTTCGGTTCGGTTAAATGTTCTTGTTCGTGAACAATGAACAAACGGGTTCATGAACACTAATTGAACACGTTCACGAACATATATTAATTTATCAATAAAATAAAAGTTGTTCTGAACATCTTATCTAAACAATAAACAAGTCATAACTAAACAAACAAACACATAAATGATTTTAAATGGATATAATAATATATTTTTTAATCTAAATGAACCATAAACAAATTTTAAATGAGTATTTAAACGAACAATAAACGAGCTAATAAATGAACATTTATCGAACATGTTCGCGAACATAAACGAACTGAACACTCATTGTTCAAGCTCGGTTCGTTTATTAAACGAACACTAAAATTTTGTTCAGACTCATTTATTTTCCAAATAAATGAACATAAACGAGCTTTAACCGAGCTTGTTCACGAGCCGTTCATCGAACATCATGTTCATTTGCAGCCCTAGACCGGAGATCGAACCGTTTTTTATCAGTTCCCGATTTTATCCGATTCAACCGATTGATTCAATTGAAATCCTTTGAAAATTATTGAACCAGTTTTCTATCGATTTTTAGCTCAACCGGTTCAACCGACCGATCCGATCAGGTTTTTCAACACGGATTTTATTGTATGATGACGACTTTAAAAATGCAAAGTTGCAAGTTGCAGCTCCTTTGATCTTTTTGCAATGTACGACGTCGGATTTGTGACACCTAGGCCTAGGTGAAGGTGCTTTTCTAGTGATTTTCATGCATGTTTGACAAATATAGGAAAAATGGAGGAGTCTTTACTCTTTTTGTTGGGTTCCAATATCACGCGGAAAACGTAGAGAAAAGGAAATATGATAAGGATTTTATTTTAGGTCATCCTCATTTGAGGTGGTGAATAGTTTTTGAGCCACGTTAAAATTTAAATACAAATTTTGGACAAAACAAAAGGGTCTCTCAATATAGGAAGAAATTGAGAGATATACCAAATCCCAAGGAAAGGAAATTTGTGTTTCTGTTGCGTAAAGTTTCTTCTTAGCATTCCAGATTGGAGTATTTTAATTATGAAGTTGATGATCAATCAAAGTTTGTTGAATGTGATGGGATGGGGGAACGAGACATAATGCGCAATGTTTACCTTGTTTGTTAACAAGGTAACACCATAATTACCTATTTTTTAAAATTAATTAGTGATTAATAGTTTAGGGTAATTGAACTTGGTTATTGTAAAGTGCATTGTTAATTAAGGATTAAGTTTTTTTAATAGCCTTGGGTCCCTATATATCCCCAAACCCAAGGTTTTTATATGTACAATATCATATCATCTTCCTCGAAAGTGAGTAAAGGCAACACTATATATTTTGGAGAATTCAACAGGGTTAATTCGGTGGATTCATGGAATTTTAACCAAATTTAGTTTTAAACATAAGGTTCATGAAGATTAGTGAATGAAATAGTGTTCATGAACCAAAATGAACGGTTCTTGAAAAGCAGAATTTATTAGAGCTTTTGACTCTCTAAAAAATGGATACAAACTTCAGCACATGCTTTTCATTATTTACATAATATATACTATCTTTCTTTACATCACCAAGCCGTAATTGATCAGTATACTCTTTGAAACACATTTAGTATTTGATTGGTATTGCGGTATGCAAAGTTTTTCATATATTATATGAAAAGATTAATATGATTAATGATTAATTTATATTTATTTGATTTGAAAGATATATACCATTTCAAAATAGATTAAATATATCAAATATTTGTTCTTTTACGTTGAACACGAAACCTGCAGATTTGCAGAAAACAAAAACAAACAAATCATGAAAGATTTCAAGTTGTGGAATGAAGACAAAATCAAATATACATAGTGCAAAGAGCAAACTCATCTTAACTAATTTATTGGCAGCCTCTACTTTTTTTAGCATTGGAGAAGATGCATTATCTTTCCAATTTGTTTGTGTATATATATATATATATATATATATATATATATCTAAGTCGTGGGAATTGACAAAATTTTCCCATACTTTATCTTGCTGCAAAGTGTAGACTATGGTTAACTTATAATGAAAATAGGCAGACCATTGCTATTTCGTCTTCCAAAAGTTTTAGTCCCACTAATAATCAAATTAGAAACAATTAATTATGGCATTAATTAAATTATGTTTATAATTAATCAAACTCTTAAGATAAAAAATAGTATATCTTTTCCGTATTTTCAAAGATTTTTTTGCCATTGAGTGTCTTATGAAAGCACTAAGAGATTGAATAAAAGGGCTATAATTAGTTTCATAATTCTCAACAAAGATTTTAGTTGATTTATCGTTTGAATATTGCCCCACACTATTATTATTATTATATATATATATTATACTTTTTTTGAAGACATATATATATATATATATTATTATACTCAATAATAAGATAGTGTTAACAAAAACCCTTTTCTCCAATAAGCAGCAATCCTTTCGTTCTTTAATCATCTTCATTGATCCAACAACTAAAGTGAACTTGATTAATTAACTTAACCAATGGCTTCTTTTCCAGTGCCCAAAAGGAAAAGAAAATTGGAAAATAAGGCAACAGCACCCGTTAGCACGAGTCAACGAAGGGAAGACTTTGACCCATAGTTACACCTGCAAAATGCATAAGAAAATTCCACAATCCACATATCTACTTCTTTTGATTCTTTCACAATGTTGAAATCGTTTTTTCCCTTCGTTGTTGTTGTCAAATTGATGGAACATGCAAGAAATGGGACCATTTCAATTGCTTAACGCATAACATAATTCGTGCTTTGTTGTGGCAATTGCAGAAGTAACTATCAGACTTTAATGCTCTATTTATTAGAACTTGAAATTTCATTTGACTAAAAAATATTCTTGGGTGCTTTTCTTTTGCTTATCCGTACCGATCCGGCAGCGTTCCAAAATGTTTAATGGAGGGCGCATTGCTACAGTTTATCAGGTGGACCTCTAATGGGCCTCAGCCCTCAGCCTATTAAGGGGACCTCTCCCAGAGCCAGTTCCTGGCAGCCCTTTAATTAACATTCCTTAAACGGCCCGAATTCAACATTTTCTTAATGTTGGAATTTTTCATTTTTAATGCGATCTACTGTATTATTAGATTTTCCTTTAAATCAATTAAAACATGTTCAAAGACGTTCCAACTTCCAAGATTGATGGCCAAAAAAAAAAAAAAAAAACGTTCCAAGATTTAAAATCCCAGCACGTTTTACTGGAGATGTGCAACCCAGATATATACATAAAATCAAAATAATGTAAGAGGATTGCTAACCCACAAGATATAGAATCTAAATAATGCAATATATGAATAATGATTGTTCAAAGTCAAATGTAATATAAATATCAGAACCTGCAAAATGATAGAAAAGGCAGGTTTTGGTCAACTCCAACTCAAACTAAGGTTGGATCAAGGGGGGAGAATTGATGATTGGTCCAGGTATTAAAGTGAATTTTTCTATTCATGCAATCATGCTTCATTTCTGTCTTAGGATGTTAGGTAATGATAGAGAATATACCATTCCAAACAATGGCTTCACTTTTCCATGCTACATATAATCATCAAATAAGCAACCCAACCATGATAGAAAATATAATCATCTATTTCGACACATATCTCAGTTATATCTTGACTCATGGCATCAAAGATATATAACATTCAATAAAATTTTGCATAAATCTAAATATCATGCAAGAAAACAGTTATTCTGTAACATGGTCCTTCCTCACATCTGGTTAATACATGAGTGAAGTTTAAACATGAAAGTAGAAGGGACGTACATGTTAACAAGGAATGCTTGTCATCCATTATAAGATCATGACAATAGGTAAAACATGAAAACAAACCATCTGATACTTTGACATAAATCCCTAGAATGTCAGTTGAGAGACTATACATGATGGCTTGCTGCTTCCTTGAATTAAAAAAGGTGACACCAATAGAGATACGAGCTGCAAGAAGCTAGCAGGCAAAATCCATCTCTGTCAAACTTGAATCTTCCACTGATCATAATATCGAGCAAGCACCATGTCCCTTTTTCTTCTTCTTATTTTTCTTTGGAGGCTGGAGCACTACCTTAATGGCTGCATCAAAAACTGCCTTCACATTCTGCAGTAAAGCCAGCCATCAAACAAAATTCCATCAGGAAAAAAGGGGGCTTCATCACAAATTTTAGTTAAATGATATTAAGCATGTGGAGAGAATTTTAAACCTGCTGTGTTTTTGAACTACACTCAACGTAGGCAGGAGACCCTATCTGTTTCCTCAATTCCTCTCCCTTCAGAAAGAAGCAATGCAAGACCAATATTTTAGATAAGTGAAACATATTGACAATAAGAATTAATGTGTTAAAATTTACCTGAGCTGCAGAAATGGGCACGGCACCAGGATGGTCTACGAAGAATTGCTGATCATCCCGAAGATCTGCAGCATCAGTAATAAAAAACGTGACAACACATCATGAAATAGACGGAAATTCAGAAACATCAACAGAAGAGGATACTCCATTAGTTTGCCATTAGTTTGCAATCCACAAAAACAACCATAGCAAGCATACAATCAACCAGGGAGAAAGAATCATACCCAGCTTAGTTCCAACAAGAATTATGGGAACACCTGGTGCATAATGCTTTAACTCTGGAATCCACTGAAATGAAAAGCAAGAAAACACATGATCAGCATTCAGCATGTATAATGGATTACAAACATCTCATACCGAACATAATTGACAGTCTAAAAAGAGAAGATATTCAATGGTTAAACCTTCTTGGCGACATTTTCATAACTGGCCTTGCTGATGAGAGAAAATGCAAGAATAAAGACATCAGCCCCACGATAGCTCAGAGGTCTTAATCTATTGTAATCCTCCTGACCTGTTCCGAGGCAATAATGAATTCAAACCAAAGCAAAAGAGAAAACTCAAACCCGTAAGAAAAAGAGGAATTTCAGAAGCTATTTCCAAATTACCAGCAGTATCCCATAAACCTAAGTTGACAGTGCTGCCATCCACGACAACATTTGCACTGAAATTGTCGAAAACAGTCGGGACATAGTCCTGTTACCATGATAATTGTAAAATCAAGTCAGTATCTTACATAATCTAACCCTCCCTACACAGAGAGCATAAAACTCCAATCTTGGTTACAATGAGGTCTTAATTAACTTCAAAATGATCCTTTTGCACCTGATCCGCCTACATTGTACTGGATTAAAGCACAATCTTGAGTCTTGACAGCATTTATAACAGATGACACAAATTTTTAAGCAATTTCAAATATTTAGGAATCATGAAGAAAGCTCAATACAATATCAACAAACATCAAACCATTCTAGCTTCATATATCAGAAAATACAATAAGAGCATTCAGATAATAAATTTGATTTCTGACAAACAAAGAGGAGAATAAGAAAAACGGTAATAATAAATGATGCGACGATCAAGCAAGAGAGAGATCCGAGAATTCAGCAAAAATTCAGGAAAGAAGGCGATTAAAAAGGCTCACCGTAGGGAAAGTATTGCTGGTATAGGAAATCAGCATGCAGGTCTTGCCGACAGCTCCGTCGCCTACGGTGACGCATTTTATGAATCTCGAGGCGCTCATTTTCCTCCTCCGCCGTACAAATTTAAAAGTAAACTAGAATCTCTAAAAGCCTATTCTTCTTTTTTTTGTCTGTTTTCTCCAAATCTTGAAATTACTTTTCTTTTTCCAAGAATCCGGGGGGGATTGATTTTCTTTTCTCAGATTTGCTTCACTCTCTTGTTGATGTTGAAGGAAGAAAGAGATCGACAAGCTTCACCATTGTTTCAACAAGGAAAATCCTAAAGGAGCAGATTTTTTTTGATTGGAGTGAAAAGAGAGAAAAGAGAGAAAGAAAGGAAATGAGAGGCGAGGGATGGGGAAGAAAATGGCAAAATGAGAGGAGATGGGAGAAGGCTAACGATACAGAGAGAAAGAAAGAGAGAGAGAGAGAAATATCAGAAATCGTAAATCACCAAATGCGGTTGAAGCGTTGAGCTGACCTAGCCAGCCTCTCGCCAGCTAAGCTTCTATTAACCACTCTCCTTATCATCCTTTTACCACATATTAATTTTATTTTTCTTTTTTTTTCTTATTTTGTTTTTTTATTCCAATACAAATAAATAAATAAATAAATACCTTATCTAATTTTTTTCAAAAAAGGAAATTTATCCCCGAAATAGAATAATTTACTTGTTGATGATTTCCTAATTTTGTTTTGGCTTTTAATTATTTATAGTAATGCACTTCTTCTATATTTGGTATATAATTGCTCTTAAAGAAACACCATCCACCACCCTATTATACTACTACTACTAGATCTTTTTATAAAACAAACAAAAATTTAGGTTGATCGATCGTTATTAATGCTCTATTTATTACTTGAAAGATATGGTAATAAATTCAATTTTGCACTCTTATGTCATCAAATTCAAAAAAATAGAAGTAGTACTAATAAAGAAAAAGTTAAAATAAAGTAGATAATTTAATTTTTAAAAAAAGAGTTCGTGCGTCGTGGGCCGGCCCAAAGTAAGATGATTGGTCTTCGGAGCGTTTTAAAGACGTGACGAGTTTAAATAAAAAGCCTGTATCTACCTTTGCCTACTTTCAATTTTCAAATTCAGGAATCCACTTTTTTTCTACAAACAAAATTTGAATGCACTTCTTTATTCATTTCAGTTTTGAATCACAAAATTTGAATTTTGAAGAAATAATATTAAAAAAAAAAAGAAGTCTAGTATATAGTAGTAGTATATTCAAAAAGTAGAATCCAATTATTATATATTAAAAAAATGGTGGAGCCAAGCAAGGGGTAGACATTACATTAAATTGGTGATAAGGTGACATTGTTGGCAATAAATTCGAGTGTCAATCAACAACACATTCAGATTCAGTCATGGCATGATACATATTAAAAAAATGAATTTATAATAAAAAATAAATAAAAATGCAAGGATGGAGAAATGGTTTTTATTAGTAATACTTGGGAAAAATTACAGGCTTCAATTGAAGTAATGATTCAAGTATTTTTTCAGCATTTTGCAGTTTAAAGTTCAAACATTCAGGAATAATAATTTCCTTGGATTACAAAACATTCATGTACACAAATTGTATTCCAATTACTGTATGTTTTAAATGCTTGCAGAATATGAACAGCAACATAAGAATTTTATAATGGGCATATATGATGCTTCTTACTGTTGTAGACTGACTAATTGTTTATAGACACTATCAGGCTTCCTAGTCAGCTGTTCATGGCTACCAATTTCAGCAACTTTTCCTTGTTGCAGCACTGCAATGTTATCTGCCTTACGAATAGTTGATAATCTGTGAGCTATTACAATAGTGGTACGCCCTTCCATGAGATTATCCAAAGCCTCTTGAACAAGTTTCTCAGATTCTGAATCCAATGCACTTGTTGCTTCATCAAGAAGAAGAATAGAAGGGTTTTTCAGAATTGCTCTAGCAATGGCTACCCTCTGCTTTTGGCCACCTGATAACTGTACTCCCCTGTCTCCCACATTAGTGTGGTATCCTTCAGGCATTCTGCTTATGAATCGATGAGCATTGGCTGCTCTTGCTGCTTTCAGTATCTCAATTTCTGATGCTTCCTCTTTCCCATACTTTATGTTTTCATATATTGTAGTTGAGAACAATGCTGGCTCCTGCTGGACTAAACTCATTTTCTGCCTTAATGATCTCAAGTTCAATGTCTTGATATTGTGATCATCAATCAGAATTGATCCGGAAATGGGATCATAGAATCGCATGATTAGTGAGATCACAGTGCTTTTACCTGATCCACTTTGTCCAACTATGGCTAAACTGTTTCCTGCTGAAGTTTTGAGATTTAAGTCCTCAAAAATGGTCACGTCAGGTCGCATTGGGTACTTGAAACTTACATTTCTGAATTCTATGTCTCCTTTGATCTCTGTCAGGATGTTTGATTTGGGATCATTAGGGACTATTGATGTTTCCCTATGGAGGATTCCGAAAACTGACCCGAGTGCTTGTGACCCCTTGACGATGTCTGGTGTGAGAGCAAGTGTTTCTGCTACTGCCAATGCAGTGATGATCAAAACCATGAAGGATTTCATGATGTCTCCAAAGTTGGATGCTTGCTGCTTTATTAGCACTGATGCATACCAAAGGCCAAGGGCATAGGAACAGAATGCAAATAACTGTGACACACCATATCCCAAACCTGAAATATGACCTCTTAAGAATGCTTGCTTGTTTGGTTTGTTTAGTTCGGAGGCAAACTGGATTGAGATCTTGTCTTCAGCACCAAATGCAGCAACTGTACGGATGTTGACAATCGCTTCACGTGCCACATTAGTTGCTTTAGAGTACGCCTGGCTGTAATTCCCTCCAAATCCCTTGAGAAATAGTTGCTGCAATTTTGAAAAAGTGCAGTGTCATTCATTGACATGGTTGAATACCCTTATTGAATTAACTAATTAAGGTATAGTTATGTTTCTAAACCTTACCTCAGTTATGGAAGCACCTATGAGTAAGGGGAAGGAGGCAATGACAACAGCCGATAGACGCCAGCTTAAAGTGAATGCAATTACAAATGCTGTCACAGTAAGTGCTATATTCTGCACAATTGTGGATAGCCGATCAGCTAGAGCACTTCTTACTAGGGTTGCATCTGCGGCTAAAGCTGCTGTCAATGAACCAGTATTGTTCTCATCCAAATCAAACCAGGCAACCTCGTTGGAAAGGATAGCTGCAATTGATGAAGAACAAATTGAATATCTGAATAAGCTATAATAGATTATAACAAAGGACTGATATACTTTCATTTATGGCACTAACACATACGCATATATATCTCAGTGTAAATTTCATAATTCTGAGATTTTGCAAATGTGATGAATGTCCCATCAATGTAAAATATTGGTCAATTCAGCTTTCTACTAGGCTAAAAATTAGAAAACAACCTGAGAACATTGATAAGCGGACGCGAGCTGTCAGGTGCTCTCCCATTAAAGTGTAAAAGAAGTGTTGCAGCAGATATATTGGAATGGTAAGAATAGCCAGGCCAACAAATATGAGAGAAACCCTTTCAACCTCTTCCTTAATTTGAGAATCATGAGGAGAGTAAAATGCAGTCAAGACATGGGTGATTCCAAAAGCAAAAAGTGGAGCTTCCATGCCTGCCAGAATTGCACCTACTGAGCCAAGCAGTGCATAAGGCCATTCTGGTGCATTTAGTTTTAGTAGTTCCCAGATTGATGGAGTAAGAGACTTTTGCTTAGATGAGCTTTGATCACTTTGCTGCAATTCTGTTGTTGTTGAATCCTGTCCAGGATTTTGACTGTTGGGAGGTTGTCGGAAGCTAGAACTTTCAGAAGCATCAGAATAATATATGGAGCTTGGATTTGCAACATTTTCTGATACTTGCAAGCTCACCAGCGCGGCGTATTCTCCATTCTTAGACATCAAATCCATGTGGCTTCCACTTTCAACAACCTGGCCATTCTTCAAAACAATAATAGTATCAACATCTCGAATAGTGGATAATCGATGTGCCACAATAACTGTAGTTCGATTTGCCACTATCTTATCTAGTGCCTGTTGAACTATAAGCTCTGACTCTGCATCAAGAGCACTTGTGGCCTCATCTAGAAGCAATATCTTCGGGTTTCTAAGCACGGCTCTTGCAATAGCAATTCTTTGCTTTTGCCCTCCAGACAGCTGAGTTCCTCCTTCTCCAACCTAAAATCAACAAACTGTCAAAGCATCATCGTACTTGAAACGTAGCCATATCTAGCCCTTAAATGTGATATTATGCCTCATGCTAATAGACTAAAATATTGCAAAATGGCTTGGGAAGCAAGTTTTTTACCATTTTGAAAACATAATTTTCGTCAGAGGGTTGAAAACTGATATACATTTCTTAAGATGAACAACCTTCCTAGTCTTTTACCTGTGTGTTATATCTATCAGGTAGTTCTTCAATGAAAGAATGTACATTAGCCGCTTTGGCGGCTAGTATGACTTGCTCCATATTTGCATCTTCTTTCCCAAGCAAGATATTGCCAGCTATTGTGGTGTCAAAGAGAGCTGGTTCTTGACTAACCAATCCTATTTGTTCTCTCAACCATTTTAACTGCAAATTCTTAAGTTCATGTCCATCCAATAGTATTCTACCTGGTGAACTTTGGTGCATCAGCCACAAACTTAATTAAAAGCTTCAGAAATCAAGAAGGAGAAGTAAAATATTCAGTAACTCACCGGAAGTGGGTTCATAGAAACGTTGAACCAAGGAAATGATGGTGCTCTTTCCTGAACCACTAGGACCTACAAATGCAAATGTCTTCCCAGCAACTATTGAGAAGCTCAAATTCTCAAACACCATATTGGGCCGTGAGGGATAAGCAAAACAGACCTCACAAAATTCAATGTCTCCAGCCACTTCTGGCAACACAGTTTCACCTTCTGCCTGTCTTGAAGGCTTCTTTGAGTCTGTTTCAATCATACTTGTTTCGATCATGCTGAAGATATTCGCAGCAGCTGCCCGGCCCTTGGCAATGGCAGCAAGGTTTGGTGCTGCTTGACCTAAAGCACTGCAAAAGCAAAAAGCCTGTTTTTATCATAAAATAAGATTAATTGAGAGGTAAAACCCCATAACTATTTTTTACCATACTTTAAGACTATATACTTACAATCCACTAAAGATGACATTGATAATTGTTGTGAATGCTTTCCCTCCATTTGTTTTACCGTGTCTGACAAGTATACCGGCATACCAAAGAAGCAAGGCCCAGGCACAGAACAATAGTCCATATGTAAATCCAACACCCACTCCCTTTGCTAGTCCACTTTTCTTCCCCATTTTAAGAGCATTTTTAAGTGAACTGGAGTATTCTTTAACTGCCCTTTCCTCCCCTACATACGCGTAAACTGTGCGAATCTGTGAAATAACCTGAATCAAAAGGCAACAAAAGGTACCTCCATAAGTGTGAAATTAAGAGAAGTAGTTGACATAGCTGTCAAATTACCACATTAACAATTGACATTCAATATCTGTCTTAAAATTCTACCAGATTGGTCTTTTAGTTTGAAATTATATAGGGACTATGTTAATTTGCTGGCAAATTAAATTACCTCTTCTGCGACCTTCCCAGCTTCAGCATAAGCAGCCTCACCTTTTTCTGAGAGAGTAGACATGATAATAGTATAAGCTCCGCCTGCAACAGCTATAAGTGGAACTACAGCCAATGTGAGTAGCGTAAGCTGCCACACAGAAGTAAATCCCACGGCAAATCCAACAACGAATTGAGAAAGGTAACGGATAGCATGGCCTGTCTGCGTCAAAGATAAACAAGATTATTATAGTATATTAAAGAAGTATCTTATCAATGTTTTGGAACATAATGAGAAACATATGGACTACATGTTTGGTAATTTACCTTGTCACCTATTGCATCTTGCACAAGAATTGCATCACTTGAAATATGGAAAATAATGTTAGAATCTCTGGCTTCAGTGTCAAAGAAACTTATATCTTTTCTGAGAATTGACTGAAGGTATTTCAGTCGCAAACGAGCTGTTTGTCTCTCCCCAGTTTGCATCCAGAACGCAACCCCTGAAACATGAACCAACAAAGATTTCAATACTCAAACATTCAATGTAAAGCTAAGGGATTGTTTAGAAATATATGAAACAAACCTATCCAGGCTGATGCGAAAACAGCAAAACCAAGGTAGACCAAGTACAGAGCATGCTGCAGGGAAGAAGAGTGTCAAATATTAAGCAAAATCTGGTCAGATTTTTGGAGAAATTTTAAGCAAGATCGAACAAAAGGACACAATGCAGTGCACACAAACATTACCTCAGAAACCCTAGCAGACAACTTGCGAGGATTTGAAGAAAGATGTCCTAAAGAATCAATCATGCGTCCAAACAAAATGAAGAACACTGGAAGAGCAGCCCCATGTATCAACGCCCCTAAACTTCCAAAAAACATCAAGGCATAATCAAATTTATCAGCAGCCCCAAATAGGCCAAAGAAAGAAACAGGTTTCCTTTTGGTCGAGTTCGATGCTTCTTCTTCCTTGGGAACCGAAGAATTCTGTTCACTAAGCTCTAATTCTTCCATACTCTAAAATGCTGATCAATCAACCCTTTACGGAAAAAACACACTCACAAAAAAAGAAAAATGTTGGGGAAGCTGAAAGAGAGATGATAATTGGCCTGAAGCAAATAAAGCAAGAAAGAAACTGATCAGTCATGGAGTTCTTGTGCTGGTGGTGTTGATTAGAGGCTGAGCTTTCCCGCGCCTTTAAATGTAAAGTTAATTTAGTTGTTGGCCAACCAACAACCCGGCTCTGTTAACTGTTAATGAGACTAATTAATAATAATTCAATAAATTATGTTACAGAAAACATCAGTCAAATTGCAGTCATTTTCCATGCAATTAAGCCTAAGAAACCCAAGCCGGTTTTGTTGTTTTGTGGCCATTTTCATCTTCAATCCCCCACCTCAAATGCCAATCTTTTCTTCTTTTGGCCTTTCTGGACATTGGGAAACCATTAGTTTGGTAATTGGAAACATTAACTCCGCCGGGACCCCTCTCTAGCCATGGCGTTGAGAGTGAAAGGGACCACCTCACCATGTGATAATAGAAACTTCGTATTCCCTAGTGTGCACAGTTTGATTGTAAGACTTTTGCTCTTTTTTCCACTTCTGAGTTCAGCAATATTTAATATTATGCAGACCACCTCCCTTCTTTTGGATAACGTTGATTTTGAGATTTTAACCGAAATCAAGCAAGGTGAATAATAATAATGTCTTAATTCCTTTAAGTTTGTTTTTCGCTATAATTTTCTACCAAACTCTCTTCCATACTAAATAGATTAAACTAATGAATTACGTTCGGCTAGTAAATGCTAATCAACTCTCAACAGGTTTCAACTTTTTTCCCCAGAAATTCAATTAGAAATTTGAATAATTCCAACCCATTGTTTATATGCTACACAGCTAACTGATGTTTAGATCAACTGGATCCCTTATGGGTTCATTTTCCTTTAAATTTATGATGGTAACGATTAAAGACGTTGAAAATGAGTTTTTTTTTTTTTGAAAGTAACTTGAAAATGAGTTTATTCATTCCTATTCCTACAGATTTCTCAATTCCGTGAATGAATGACCCAGTAAAAGCAAAATTATCTTGGGCCCAACTAAGCAATGGGCCTATAGTTGAGCGGAACTATATAAACGCTAAGGCCCTAAACGATAAATGGTCATCTTCTCCTCTTTCTAGGGTTTTACTACATTCAATAATTCTCGGAGACTGGCCAGAAAGAAGAAGGGTTTATCATTAATTGGTTTCCCCAGCAACTTTGGCGGGAGCTAATCTATACAAATTAATAGAAAACAAGATTTTACCTGTTTTGGTGAGCTCCCTAGTTCTTGTTCTTTATTTACCTTATATATTGTTTCTAATTACAATTTTGGGTTTTCTCCTTTCTGGTTTATCATGAATATTTTTATGTTATTAATGCACGGTCGTTTACTCTATTTCTTAATTTAAATCCGTGTGGAAAGAACGGTCTGTTTACTCTATTCCTTAATTTGAATCCTTGTGGAAAGAACTTCAAAATCTTTTCTTAGAAGTGTTGGGAGTTAAAAAATTGTCTATTTGATGGAGTCTCTTACATTATGCCATTCTGTAGCCACTGAATGACAAGTGTTTGTAGTTATTTCTCAGAGAACCTTTCTAGTGGTTTTATTGCTCACTTAAGCAAAATTTGTTTCCTTTTTATGTTTTCAGTTTGTGAAACTTACAAAGCCCCAGTACCAGTGGACCGTGCAGTGAAGGAGAAATAGAAATTCATGGCATATTCTCAAGCACGTGACTTCATGTTCTGTGGCTTGTGTGGTACAATGCTGTCTTTGGTATCACCCAAGTATGTTGAATGCCCTTTGTGCAAGTCTAAGCGAAGTGCAAAAGGTACCCACTTGATTTATTTCATAAGTCATAGGGTTAATTTTCTGTTTGTGTGATCAATCTAAACTGCAGCAAACCTTTTTTTTCATTGAACTGAGAGAAATTTATGATACTGGATTTATCTTATGTTAACACTTGAGCAGTTAACCATGGCATCTTGGAGAAGTCTGTGTAAACTATCGTTTTATCTTCTTGATCTACTTTACTAAGTGGGTTGTCAATATCTTTCAGGGATTAAGGGCAGAGAATTAGGATACACCATTACTGCTGAGGTATGCCTTGAAGTTTGGTACTTCTATTTTGTTGGCAATCTATCACTGACATGATGATGATGGGAGCTTAATTATGTGTTTTGAAAAGATGATGATATAATCTGCTCTCGTTATTTTTTGTTGGCAATTGCAAAATGAACAGTCTTTTAATCAAATAGCTGTGTAGATTATGATTCTTGTAAAGAGTGCTGAGTAAGAGATTGTGAATGAACTGGGATATTGGGGTCTCCTGTGTTGTGGGTTACAGAGTATAGATAGAGTGCTTATGAAGAGTGGTTAATCATTTTTGAATGCAGCTAGATGATTTTCAGTAGAATTTACTAAATCATACTGATATCTGGAGAATGTTGCATGTAGATCAGTTCGATGCAATCACTTTCTAATAGCTTCACTTTCTATTTCTCTCTCTCTCTCTCTCAAGTCATTTCAAGTTCTTGATGTTAAGTCACTTAACCACATAGTGGTTTCATGATGCAGGATATTCGGAGAGACCTGGGCATTTCACTTGTTAGTGAAGGAAATAAATCAGCAGCGGTAATTACTTCTATAAAGTTTAAGATTTAAGATAAAGGGTTTCTTGAAATCTGCAGCTCACAGTTTTAGCTTTAATATTATGTGCAGTTGATCAAAGAGACTTGTAAAAATTGTGGACACAACGAGCTTGAGTATATGGCCAGACAAGTAAAACTACATCTCAATAAACAATTTCTTTTTCTGTGTAGCTGATTCCTGATAAATACTAATTACTTTCTCTGTCTGTCTGTCTGTCTCTTTCTTCCAACACAGATGAGATCCGTAGATGAAGGGCAAACTGTGTATTACACATGCCCAAAGTGTAAACATCAGGAAAGACAAGATTAATTGAGCCTCTATTCAACTTCTGATTGCTGCAGAGTACTAAGAAGGGAAGCAGGAGCAGGGGAAGGTTTGTTAAAAGTTACCGAGGTTTTGAGTAGTCATCTCATCTCAAATGATGTTGCTGGCTTTTGAACGAAGGAAAATCTTATTGTAGAAACAACTTTCTTCGTTTTTCTTTACATTGAACAAAAATTGTATTCCAATGATAGTAACTCAGTGTTACAATAGCTTTGATCTTAATATTAGAATAGCTTGGCATGCTGTTATTTACTTGCATAGAGACTAAAGGAAGAACTTGAAGCATGATGGGGATGCGGACGATTGTAATTAGATTTTTGTTTATTTCAGGCTTTTGCAAGGTCTGTCTTGTTGTTATAGCAGAGGTGTTTCCTGTTTCTTTTGTATCATGATAAAATCACGCTTATGATTAATCCCAACAAGTATAATCTTTTCTTGCTTACATCCTTCTGCTCATTCCGTGGACAATATAATAGAATCATGCAAGCATTACAAAATACAAATACAATCTTATTTTAAAAAAGTGGTAACAAAATCCCCAGAAATCTTATATTACAGAATGGCCTTACAATTATCAAATTAAAAGAAATTGTGAAAGCCTTTTACATGACAATTTATGTTCACCCAATTCAAAAACAAGGAGGTGATCATAATATTGGATATGACTTACAAAATAACACTATGATAATTGATACATGAGAAGAAACAAAGGAAGAACAACTATTTCTTGACTGCAAACCCTTCTTTTTCATTTTTCTCTCTTTTTCCATTTTGCGCACCTCGATTCAAAAAAAACAAGGAGGTGATCACAATATTTTCCAGAAAAAATATGGAGGAAAAAAGAAAGGAAAATTAAAAAGGTTAATTACTACTACTAAATTAAGGAAAGCATACCCTTATTAAGGCCTTTATTTACACAAAAAGACCCTTCACACAGCACCTGAACGGAAAACGACAACAATAAAAAAAACTTTCGTCGTTCAACGGAGACGGAGGAGACGTCGGAGATCGTCAGTTGCTCCGGCGTCCACTCCAGCAGCTTCAGCGTTGCAACTGAGCTTTGGTCGAAGCGAAAACTTAGGCAAAGGCAAGCTGCTAGGTGGTGGAGAGAGAGTAAAGACAGAACCCGAAAAAATCTCCAAATCTTTCGCAACGATACCTGTTGCTAGGTACGATGATGCTAAGAGCTTCGGCAGATCATTCGGGTCGGGTCCTATCGGGTTAGCTGACGGTGGCGTCATGACAAGTGACTTTGTCGTGGCCTGTGTTTCTGTTGGCTTCGAATCTTTCTTCGGCTGATCTTCTACTTTCCCAGCCATGAGTTGCTTTGATTTTGATCTCTTTGGCGTGAGAGATTGGTCTCTGGTTTTGTTGTTTTTCCTGTTCGAAGGAGAAGAGGAAAGGCTTCGGGTTCGAGAAGGTAGAGAGTTGTGGAGAGGTTTATTAGGGATTATCGGAAGAGGAAGTAGAGGCGGTTGCGGTTGTGGTTGTTGCTGCTGCAGCTGGTGATAATTGTTTTGATAGTATGGATTCAGAAGAGAAGCTGACGGCGGATAAGAGAAGTGGAGAGACGGCGGCGGAGCAAGCAAGAGGCCTCCCGCCGCTCCTCCGTGCATGATATTGTCTGTGGGAGCCAAGTTTTCAGTTGGTTTTGAAACTAAATTAGCTCCAATAGTAGTACTGTATCTCCTTGGCATGTTCTTGAGTTGCTTGTATGGAGAAAATGATTTTTCAGCTGAAGATGACATGAAAACTGCAGCCATAGTTTCTTTTTTTTGCCTTAAAAAAATCAAAAACTTCTGAGAAATTACTTGAAATAACAGATCAGTTGAATCTGTCAAACAAAATAAAACAAAGAAGCTTTTACAGAAATAATGAACAAAAGAAGGCGATGATCTTTGAAATATTTTGATCAAAGGCTTCAAAATCTTTACAGATTTTCTCAATGGAAAAAAAAAAAAAAAAAAAAGAAGGGAAAATGTTTATAACTTGAACAAACTATAGGAAATTTAATGTTTATAAGAACAAAAAGGAAGAACAAAGCATGTATTTCTTGAGAAGATGAAGATATTTGATTTGTATTATTAGATACAAAATCTATATATTTTCATAAAAAGGAGTGCTTAATATATTTCGATCCAAAAATGGATCCAAAAGACCCTTTAATCAAAGAGGGTTTGGAGTTTTATTATAATTTTTCCTGTACCAAACTTTCATGAATGTTTAGTTCCAACACGTTGCCTCATTTTATAGAAACGGGAAACCCATACCAACCTCCAAGTCTCCAACGGCTACTTTATTTTACTGTATTTAGTATATTTTTTTAATTTTATAATAAAAATGTCTCCATTACTTCTAATTTACCGACAACCGTTGCAGTCGGCTACCCCCCTAAGTCCAAAACCCGGGAGACACTGCTGGGCGGCAGCCGCCGATTCGATGTTGACCGTTGGATCCAATTATTTGAAATAGCCGTTGAGGAGATTATAGCCGTTGATCACTTCCTCGGGTTCTTAGGGTTTGGTTTACTTTGAAAGGGACTGGAATTAATCCTAACCATACACGTGTCTTCTCTGGTGGGACCACTGATCTTTTTGAGGGTGCTATTTTAGTCTTTTTGACCTCGTGCACAGGGAATGAGCGCTGGCAACACATTATCATTAGCAAATACAATAATCGTAAAATATTTAGATTTTTTGCAACTAAAAGGAAAATAATGATTTGAGATTGGTTTAGGCAGAGGCATTGTCACAGCCCAAGACTCTCTATGATTCGTGCACGTGGCAACATGTCAACCATTCTTCACTGTGCTTGATGAGATTTTGCGGTCCATGATTGGTCGGTGCCTTGCACGTGAGCTTCTTTCTTGTTATTTAATTTGATGTAAAATAGGTAAAAGGACGTTTATGAGTTACTATCATGAGTTCATGTTCATGACCATGTCTATTGATAATCTTTGAGGAGAAATAAAATTTTAAATTTCAACTTCAAGTTGAAGTTATATGTATGATGGCCATATATATATATATATATGATATTAAGTATTAACTTACTAGTTTTATCAAATATATAAAAGAACATATCTCATATTGTCGATGTAAGACTTATGCTAATAAATAAGAATACACATATTTTTCCTTTTTTTTTGTTGGTTAAAATCTTGATAGTATCTTGGAACATTCACAAATATTTCGAAATGCTATATTGATGAGTATTCATATATTAGAACTCATTATGCACTTAAGTTGTCGGCTCAATGGTAAGTACATTCTCCCTTTAGGTTTTATTTCGGATTCAAGTTTCACTATATGTGGGTTTTGTGCCACTTTATGTGTTGGCTTTGTGTTGTGAGATTTGTTAAGTTGTTATCTTCATAATGTATTAGTTGTTTGTCAGCACTAGCGGAACTAAGGAGGGGGCAGCAGGCCATGCCCCCCCCCCCCCCCCTCCGCTTATGAAATCTTGCTTGTATGTGCATTTTATCAACCAGATATAGTGGAAAAATCTTGTTTTGACCCTCCCATATTTTTTTGTTTTCTAATTTGGTCCTTTTACTTTTTGAATTTGTCTACATTTTTTTGAATTTGGCCCCTTGATATTGGCTTCCTTTATATATAAATGGATCAAGTTTTCTTTAATTGATTTAAATAGATTTGATAATTATATTTTTATTTATTGTATTTTCTTCTTATATTATTACTTATTAAATTGATGACGATTCAATTCGTGATTGGAATATGATGTATATATGGATACATCGGCGAGGGGATGGTGGATATAAGATTTATGAAGAAGTTTGAGATTCCATATAATCAACAAGACTCCTCCAAGAAGAATAAATATTAATTATTCTTCGATTTCAATTGAAGATGCAAATCATCTGTTACATGTTACAATGGGACTTGGAGGGTCTTCAATGTCCCAATTTATGGTGCAAGCAACGCTATAGAATATGATATACCTCTTGATGAATTTATAATTTGTGGTACATACATAATACTATAGTAGGTGGCAATTTTGCGGGTTAAGTCGGTTTCGGGTCGAGTCTAGTCGGGTTCGGGTGTTAACAAGTCCCGGGTCTTAATGGATTACAGGTCTTAGCAGATCAGATAGAATCGGGTTCGGGTCATTATGTTTATCGGGTTTAACGGGTTTCGGGTTATTTTAAATCGGATAAAATCGGATTCGGGTCACTATATATATCGGGTAATTTCAAAACCCGGATCATTATGAATCGGGTAAATTCGGATATATCAAACATCAAAAGTTATTAAAATTTTGGATAACTTATTAAATATATATATATATATATATTTAGATAATATAGTAGTTTTATACTAGATAGAGGTTATAGGCATAGAGTATAGCTAACAAATCTAATAGAATTAAAATAGTATATCTAAAAAATTGGTTTAATTCGGTGGAGGAAGAATGGAAGATTAAAACTAGTTTTATGTCACTAATATGATTATACGTGAGTAATATTAATATAGAAAATACATTATATTTATATACGTATATAATAGATAAAGTCAATTGATGATTGGATTAAATACTTTCTTATCAAATCATATCAGTATATTAATCAATAATTATAATTATGTTAGACAATGCTATTTTGAGGATTTGGATTGCATTAAATTGAATTTAGTTCGAAAGATTAATTTAGTACATTAAGAAATTTTATGTTACAGTAATTTTTGTTTTTTTTTTTCAATTTTATAATTGCAACTTAGAAATTGAAAATCAAAGAAACTATATATATTATAACATGGGTAAAAATAAACCATAAATTGAGTTCGAGTTAATTCAATTCAGGTTCGGGTCACTTACACAAGCGGATCATTTCGAAGTACGGGTCATTTTAAATCGGGTTAAGTCGGATATCGGGTTAAATTTTATCGGATTTTGTCGGTTTCGGGTTATCTCGATTCGGGTTAAATCGGTTTCGGGTTATAGTATTTATTCATATAATCAAGTTTAATTCAGTTCGTTTTAAGTCGATTTTATCGGGTCGGGTCTTACTTTGCCACCTATACATAATACCTTTTAAATCCATCAAGAAAAAGACATCACCTTTTAATAATAATAAAATCAATTACTTAATTATTAACCCCAAAAAATATAAAGAAAACGACGTTTTTGCGGTTTTTATTAGGAAGAAATTAGATGATTGGAGAAAAATATAAAATAAAAAAATGGTATAAATATCTAGCGTGGCAATATGCAATATTGACCAATCATGGGGGAGTTTTTGGAGATGGAATCCCGGCCCCGCTTAATCAGCAGATAACGGGTAAATCTGACGGCGCCTAGACGCAAACTGTTGGCACTTTTGTGGAAATGACGATAATGACTCATGATATTGTTTTCCATTGGAGACAAAAACTTCAAAGTCTTCAACACCGAAAGTTTCGATAAAAACAGAAAAATTAGCCTCTCGTCTCGATAAAGATAAGATAGGATAGTATTCAACCATTAGCACGAATTAATTCATTTCCCCCTATCACAATTTACCTTGTAATATTTTCATTTTCATATATAACATGATGGAAAATAAAAATAAAGGGTAATTAATGAGGGGTATATAATTGAATTTTTTTTTAATTTCCCCTAAACAAAAATTGTGAGGAGACGTGGGAAACTATAATTTAAGCCCTAGCTGTAAACAGCAATTACGTAGTAGCTAGTTCTACTTTCAAAAGTTTCTGCGGAAACATATTTATCATTTTATAGTCATGCCAACCAATTCGGCAATTCCTAGCTAGAGATTAATTTGGCGGTGCGTTGCTACCTGCTGCATCTGCATGCCATATAGTACAATATGATATGATTATATTTATATGAATGAATATGTATATACATATATACACTTCTGGCTGTCGTTGCTTTAGTTTCAAGTTTTACATATTACTCTTTCACATTCACCTAATTACAGTCATCATTCATCAATCATCATGTGTGCCTCCTAATTCGTTCATTTTTTTTCTTCATTTCTTTGGTCCTTAATTACTTGAATTGTTAATGTTTAGAGAGTTATCTAATTTAGTAAAGTTATGGTTCATGATAGATGAAAATAATATTCCATACAATGCCATTATTATGTCCAATTAAATTGGACAATTTTTAGGTGATTTTGGCTTATTAATAATCGTGAAACACCATATATATATATATATATATATATATATAGTTTTCAACTTTATGAAATATAGTTGTATATGATTGGTAATTATTGTGCATATCTGAGAAGAGTATTTTTTTTTTTTTTTTGAGGTAGTGTGAGAAGATTAATTAATAGCTTGTTTATAAAAATAAAAATAATTAATGGTGGGAATTTGTTTATATTAAGTTGTAATTGGACATACTAGTGTTAGGTGATCTTGTGGGCTCCTTTCTAATTAGTCAACTCACAAGTGCTAGTATTGAAATTGTCGATCGATGACAATTGACAACTAAATGAAGCAGGGAACATATATGCATTTCCTTGTACATATTTCTCTCCCACACATGTTCGACAAATCTAAAGCTTGAAAATTAAAAGAATTTAATATAAAGACTTAAATATACCCTTATGTTCAGGGACGGATATATTAAGAATTGAAGGTTGGCACATGCCCACTCTCATATCAATCCCCTTTTTTTTTCTATTTTATATGTAATTTTGGATGGCGTACTCTCAATTGATTTACTTAACAAATTAAAGTGCCCATAGGCTATATACACTTCATAAACCATTAAGATTTTTTTTTCAATGTAAGCCTTTTTTTTTATTTGTCAATGATACTTTTTTCAAGTATAATCAAAAATATATTGATGATGTTATTATTTTTTTTTAATTCTATATCATGTATGAAGTATTAATTATGTGCATACTTAGAAAATATTTTTAGATCGGGCACTCCTTATGTTGTATTTAACCATGCATAACGTTTTGCTAATTAAACATTCATATACCCATAGTCTTTGGGGTATATATAAGAATAAAACAAATAAATAAAGAAAAAATAATAAAGTTATATATATGGTAATGGAACCCTCTCTTTAAAGCTTCTTTTGCAAAGGGCAGAGGATATATATCAAAGGTAAAATAGCTTTTGGAAAAGCATTAATAGAGCAATTGCATGTCCCCTCTTTTCCTTTCTTAGGTTGGATAGCATTAAGCTAACTCAACTTTTTGCTAAATAACAATCGGCAATTTGACGTGTGTTTTTAATGTGTTAACTGTTAAGTTTCGCTATAAAAATCATTATACTATAAAATATTGCATGCAAAATACATGGCTGTATCTCAATATCATATGCTTGATATATACTTCATATAAAATACTAGTAGTAGATTATAATATACTACATAATATAGGCGGTGACGTGAGATTATGAATTAAGATGCACCGACCATATTATTTTTGATAGAGATAAGCCATGTTTGATCGTTTCTTTTGGTGAATTTATAATTCTAGGCGGCCTTTAATTATTAGGGTTTCCTCTATAAAAATCCTATAAAAGATCCCTTGTCGATCAAATGAACTTTCTCGAGGTGAAATTATATGCTTGGCCAGGATACCTCTCTGGAATAATTGGAGTAAAGAAAAGGCAAGAGGGAGTGAGGGACATAAAAAAAAAATAAAGCTATTTTGGTGCTCATGCATGACAAAAAGGGCTATTGATAGCGTCTCAATAAACAAAGACAAAGATGGGGTTCTAAAAAGAATTAGTCAAATGAATAAAAAAAAAAAAAAAAAAGATGAACCATATTTACCTTTTTTTTTTTAAATGGTATTCAAATCATCCATGGAAAAGTTCTTCCCCCCTTCCAACTCCATGGAAGAAATATACTCTGAGTAAATCTAGAATCGGTGGACAATATCTCCCGGCACGTGCATATTTTACTAGTATATTCTTTTTGGTGCAAAAAAGTTAAACGAAATGAATTGTTAAAAGAATTTCAGAGTTAATGGGGCAATTATGTAAAGCAAGTTAAGTTTGAGTCTAGTCTGTTTGTTGCTGGACCTTAAAATGCGATTTTGGAGGGTCATATTGGGCTTATCAAGTTTTGCTAAACCCAAATAGAAGAAATACAAATTCGCCTTTTTGGGGCTTTGGGCCGTTATTTGCTTCAAAGAAAAAAGTCTTCGGCTCTTTGCTTGATCCTATTTGGGCTCTCAAGTTAAATTGCTGTTCTAATTTTCTTCTCTGAACGAGTAATTTACAGTCCATTGAGTGTTGATTACTGTTCAGTTATAAAGTTCCATAATCAAGGAGACAAAGTCAATTCGTCTTTTTTATTTGCTTGTCAGTGGAGAAATGAATCGAATGATAGATAGGTAGGAGCATCAAAAAATTGGGACCCAAATGCTTAAACCAAAAGCTATTCCCAGTCCCGAGCCATGGCCCTTTTCTTCTGCAATACACAAGCAGGGCAGAATGAGCGTGATCCAAGTCTCCAGCAATTTTAGGCATTAGCTTTAGCCAACATTACGCTGTTAATAATTTAAAAAATAGACCAAAACTCGAACCTTAAAACAATCGATCGTCTAACTTAGATTAGTATCAAAGTTCTCAAGTCTGAATGTCAGCCGAGAAATGAGAACTGTTTCGGGTTTAGCGAGAATAATGCTTGTTTCAATGATAACCACATGTCGACAAAAATCTGCTTGACCTTTTTTTTTTCCCAATTGGTTTAGAGCTTCATTCTAACTAATCCAGATTTGATTCATGTGGCGCACCTAGGTTTGATGGGTAAGTCTACCAATAAAGACTGCTACGTACATAAAATCTCAAACCCAAGACCTATTTAAACCGGAACTTACCACCCCCACATTAGTAAAATGTGCTTGACATTACCTCCATTTTCCTTTTCTTCTCCATAGTAGTAATTGCCCTTATTTGGGCCATCCCAACTCACTCGTGTCCCCTTGGCCCCAATGTTTTATATAACATAACAGTGACTACACTGACCAAAATTATGATTCAACTTAATTCCATTGAATCATTAATTGCTGTACATCTTTGGAATTTATGACAATCTGCTTAATTAAGTTCCAGACAAGAGAGCACGCGCGGCAAGCCAAAAAAAAAAACTAGCCGAAGTTGGCATCAACCGCTTTAGAACACAAATATACAATATGTGACCACAAGTTGAAACAAATCTTTGTCAATTTCATGTAAAAGAGACAACAAAGTTAACAAGAATTGGAATTAACTGTGCGCACTGAAATTCAAACAGTGTCGATTATTTCACAGGAACAGAAAGTGATGACGAGAGAATAAATATGGAGAAAAAAACAAGAAATGAAACAGCCAAAGAAATGAAAATAAGTGGGCTGCCTTCCATGACAGGGAAAAAAAAAATACAGAGACAAAAGTAATTGGTTTTTTCTAACACGTGGTAGGTCCAAAATGTCTACAAAAATTATCACCTGGGAAACTTTGGGTTATTCATCAACTTAAATCATCATGATAATAATAATGCAATACTAGATGACTTGATTTGCTTCTTGTTGTTGTCACAAAAAAGAAAATTGTTGGAATTGGAAGTTCTTACCTAATTATATAATTATTATAAGCTAAAATATTCATATGATTGGTGAAAAAAAGTGGATAAAAAAGTTTTATTAACTTAATTAGCTAGCTAATACTATATGCTAGTATCATGATTAGGTTTCATATATATTGAGAATCCATTTCTCATATTGAAATGACAACGTAACTCTTTTTGGGAAATTTTTGTATAGTTGTCTGTCTAAAATGGGATGTGAACTTAAGGATGAGTTCCAAATTTTTCGATCTCCACCAGATTCAGTCCGAGAGGTTATTGACACTGATGTTAAAGGGGTTGCATTTTCTCGGAGTTTTGTTTTGAACTAGTCTTTTATGTTTCGATTTTAAGAAAAAAAACAAAATATATATATATATATATATATATATTAACTTTTTCTATTCATCCCACAGGCAAAAAAAAAAAGGTTACTCTACATATATGGAATATAAGCATTAGAAAAAGGATTTGACGGTCTAAACGAGGCATATGAAAAGGGCCAATTTACTCCACATATGGAATAACGGAAATTGGGCTTTAGCATACCACGCATAACGGAAGCATTTTTTTATTTTCCAGCAACGGAAAAGATCCAGGGAGACAATGAGACCGTTATTATTACAGTGTTGGGCCATTGGATTGATGGACTTTTTATTTTTAATTTTGAGAAAGCAGACAAGAATAAAATTGGGATTCATAAAAGAAGGCAAAAAAGTTTGATTGAGGCATTCAATAATTAACAAATTGTACTATATAAACAAAAAATAATAAGAAAACAAGGCAAGTGGGAAGGCCAATCCAATTCCTTGATTTGGATATATAACATATTCTCCCACCATGCTTTTCAGCTACATAAAAAACACTACTAGTAGCTCTTGAGATATCAATTTTAAGTTTTTTGAATGATTAAAATAGCTTCTTTTAACTTGTGGTCCAATATCTAAATTATTTAAGGATTAATTAACTCTCTTCTTTCAAAAAAAAAAATTAACTCTAAGATATACAAAAAATACTTATACTCGTTAGTAGACTCACTCAGCAAAATCAAATGCGTGATACAGATCGGGTCAAAACAAAACTCTGAATATCGGATAATGAGATAAGGTAAAAAAAAATATACTTATAATATTTCCTTCCAATTCATCTTTGGTGTTGTTTAATTTAATTAAAAAAAATCTCATAAAAATCCAACCCTCCTTTTTTTTTTTTTTTTCATGAAGTAGAGTATAAGAAACTTTCTTACATTTCACCAAGGAAATAGAAATGAGTTTATTTTTCATGTGTACTAATAAAATGAAAAAAAAAAATGTAAAAAAAGGGAGCGAATTCATAAGCAAGCAACAACCAATTGGAGGTTACCGACACATGGCCAAAGATCACGCGCTTGAAAATTTCATAGCGAAAGCCGTTGTGTAGGTCCAAAAACAAAACCGGAGAGGCTCCTTTGAACGTAAAAGATTGGCCACAAGAATTTAATGCTCCTTTAATGCCATTTCTTGATAAGATTTAAACCCCATAATATCTCCTCTGCCTTTCTTTCTTTTTCCGTTTCACCTTCAGACAAGAATGTTAGTTACTCAGATTCCCTCTTGGGATTTTTTCTTTCTCTTTTTCCTGGTTTAATTTCAAGTTTATAGCTTATGTTTCGTGGTTTAAGAATTCGAGCGATCTTAAAGGGAAAAGGGAGAGGTTTGAAAATGGGTTTGATAAGCTCTATAATGGGTGTTTTTGGTTTCGGAATTGGAACTTCGATTGGGCTCGTCATTGGGTATTACATGTTCATCTACTTCTTGCCTACTGATGTTAAGGTCTGTTTCTTTTTCCATCAAATTCTCGTTATGATTTACTCTTTTTTTCTTTGTGTGTGTGGATTTTCTGGTTCTTGGTTTTGTTTTCTCTGTTTCTGGTGACTGAGGCGTTGGTTTTTAGGTGGCTGTTCTTGTTCTTCCATAAGCAACCTTAAATTTTGCCCATTTATTAGTTGGAAGAATGAATACGTGTTAAAAATGCTTACTTTATTCTAAGCCGATCACACTGGTTTTCTTGGTCTGCAAATTGTTGGGATCGTAGTTATGGTTAGTTCCAGCTATTATTTTAAGCCAAAATAAGTTTGTGGATTCTATCTCCAGTTTCACTGCAAAGGGCTGTACTTTTTTGTTCTCTGGCTTCGAAAGATAGATATCCACCATTTTCCTGTCCAAAAACATGATTTTGAAATATCAAACAGGCCTAAGCTGAAATTTGTCTGGGAAAAGTAACAATTTAGGATTGAGAAACTTTAGTCAGCTCGGATTAACATTTCACAGTGCCTACTGTATTTTTTTTTATCACTGTAAAGTCTGTACTTGATCACCAAGCTATTTGGCTTTGTTTGAATGTCTATAGGTTCCAAATACGACAGGTGGGTTTAACTATATGAAAATGTTTGTAAATTGTACTCAAAAGGACAGGTGTATACAGAAGTCCTAATATATCATGTGTGGCAAAACAATGAAGAAATATGTGATCCAGTCTTAGCACTTTTTTTTTTCTCCCCACATGGAGATATATATAGGTCCTTTTCCAAGTGAACTTAAATTCTGCATTCAGTTCTAATAAACTAGCATTAATATTCTGAAACTTGAGGCATCGTTGAAGTAAACAAAATCATTTGTCCTGAGAAATCTCTCTGACTGAATTTGTAATTTTTTCCCTTTCTTTACTTAATTCTTACTCATTTTTTTGGCTTAAATTTTGGTGATTCTCTAAATGTCGGGTATATATTTCACTGAGCATTTTAAATTCATAGCAGAACAACAACATAAATTGTCTCCAATGTCAAGTCACCCTTTTGATGCATTGCTTCTTTTTAGTTGTTAACATGTCATGTGGTCAGGATCCCAAAATTCGCCCTTTGATCGAGGAAGATTCAGAAACATTGCGGCGCTTACTTCCCGAGATTCCCTTATGGGTGAAAAATCCAGATTTCGATCGTGTATGTCATTTTCTGCATGATTTCATACTTCTTTTCCTGGCATTTCTGTCTGTTAGGTCTTGCCTCTCAAGTGCATTAACTTATGCAACAAGCTTATAACTGTTTTGTTTCTCTGAAGATTGACTGGCTCAACAAATTTATTGAGAACATGTGGCCTTATCTGGACACGGTATGCCTAACTGCAATTTTGATCTCTTGTGGCCTCTAATGTATTTGTTTGGCATTGGTTTTTGGTATTTCTTAATGGGTGTTGACACTTAAAGCTTTTTAGGCAATTTGCACCACTGCCAAGAATATAGCAAAGCCCATTATTGCTGAGCAAATACCCAAGTACAAAATTCAGTCCGTTGAATTTGAAACGCTTACTCTGGGCACCTTACCACCAACTTTTCAAGGTTGACTTCTGTTTCTCTGACACATACTCCTCTGCATACTACACATATAATCACAACCGACAAACCAAATGTGTTACCATTAAATAATCACTTGATCATAATTCTTTTCTGGATGCAAAATGATAGATATTTATCCAAGAATCATAGGATTGTGATGAAAATCTAGTGTGTCTATAAGGGAAACTGGCCGTAACAATGGTCTTTAAGCTTCTAATTATGTATTATAATAATTCAAGAGTATTGAAATCAATGTCTTCAATAAAATGATTCTTATTGTCATCAAAAGCGGCGTAAATTGAATGCCATGTTGATTATGATTTTGTTTTCCAAATGTCGTTTCTAGTATGAACAACTTTTAGTATTTGTTCTTTATCTTCTCATATAATTACAACACAAAAATCGATGGTGATATTCACATTGTTGATTTTATCACATGCCAGGAATGAAGGTCTATGTCACTGATGAGAAGGAACTTATCATGGAACCATCATTAAAGTGGGCAGGGAATCCTAATATTACTGTTGCAGTTAAGGCTTTTGGATTAAAAGCCACTGTTCAGGTTTGTCCTAGTATAATGGTGAATTAAGAGAAAGAATTAGCATAAACATTCTCTCTGTCTCTCTCATGGACAGAGATGCATGCCTGCATATGTGTCAACAAATGGTTCAGCAAGAGCAAGAGAGAGAGAAACATGTGGGGTTCCAGTGGAAAGCATTGATGTTTTTGAGTCTTTCAGGTTGTTGATTTGCAAGTATTCGCTATTCCCCGAATCACTCTGAAGCCTTTGGTCAGTACCTTTCCTTGTTTTGCAAACATATATGTCTCCCTAATGGAAAAGGTATGTTTTCTTTCAGAAGCTATGCAAGTTTATTTATTCAGTAGTCAAGTTTGTACTGCATTTATGAGTTCTTATGAACCACGAGATGGATCTGATTGCTGTTAATACTCAGATGATAAGTCTCTAAGTATTACTTCTTTTAGGAGAGTTATGAGTTTGTGTTATTAACTTTATTTCATGTCTATATTGTCTGACTGCCTTAAATTTTAATATTGTTCAGTTCAGAAAAGCATCATTCAGACATATGGAACAATCTTGCTTTCTTGCCTTTTCCAGTCTTCTTTCCTTTTCCTCCTCATGTTCCATTCTTGTTTTGCAGCCACATGTTGACTTTGGGCTAAAGCTACTTGGGGCAGATGTTATGGCCATTCCTGGATTATATCGGTTTGTCCAGGTAATACTTCAGTTTCTTGTTTCTCCTTGTAATGGATTAAGTTTTGTGATGGGGACTACTTTTCTACAAATCCTGGCTGATGCTTATCCTCTCCAAAATGGTTATGCACACCAAACCTTATGTACATCTCTCTCTCCCCTTTAGTTTCCAAAGGGAAAGGATAGAATTCCATTTGCGGAAGGAAACTGCGCCCCTACAGCGAAGTCCTCTGCCTGCTATCCCCATTTGTTTTCTAGGAATCCTGAACGTTGTCCTAACATGCCTGAGCTCTTTATTTAGATTTTCTCCGTTTGAAAGAAAGATACTGTTTCTGCAGGAGCTCATAAAAGATCAAGTTGCAAATATGTACCTGTGGCCTAAAGCCTTAGAAGTGCAAATAATGGATCCTACACAGTAAGTCTGCATATTCAAGCTTTCTGCTTGCTTCAAGTACATATGAGACTTTTATCACCTGCTAAAATTTCCTCTACTTGGCAGAGCCATGAAGAAACCTGTTGGGATTCTCGATGTGAAGGTTCTTAGGGCAATGAAGCTTAAAAAGAAAGATCTCCTGGGGAAATCTGATCCTTATGTAAAATTAAAACTATCAGATGAAGAGATCTCTACAAAGAAAACTACTGTGAAACACAGCAACTTGAATCCTGAATGGAATGAGGAATTTAATTTAGTTATTAAGGATCCAGAGACTCAAGCTTTGGAGATAGAAGTCTTTGACTGGGAACAGGTATGATTCTTATTATGTGTTTTCTAGATTAACCATACATTCTGAGGTTGCCCCTAAGAGATCAGCAATACCTTTCCATTTGGCAATGTGAATTAATAGGACTTGCTACTTTCTGACATATAATGTAAAGCATTTCCTGCTAGCTGTGCAGATTTCTGTGTGTTTCCTTTGAATGCCTATTTATTTAAGCCCTGTCTATGTTTTCACTTATTTCACAATCTGCATGTTAACTTTTAATCAGGTTGGCTCACATGACCAAATGGGCATGAATGTTGTTCCACTGAAAGATCTTACACCTGATGAGCCAAAAGTTTTGACTCTTGATCTGCTGAAAAATATGGACCCAAATGATCCACAGAATGAGAAGTCACGTGGGCAGCTTGTCATTGAAGCTTGTTACAAACCTTTCAAGGAGGATGAGGTACCAGATGATGTTGAGGATTCAAGCTTTATACAAAAAGCTCCAGAAGGAACACCTGCAGGTGGTGGTTTGCTTGTAGTTATTGTTCATGAGGCAGAAGATCTTGAAGGAAAGTACCACACAAACCCACATGTGCGTTTGTTATTCAGAGGGGAGGAGAGAAAAACAAAGGTAAGCCTTAACTATGCTGTAAATTAATCATGTAAACATGGGTTAACTATGTGTGAAAATTTGCTGCAATCTGCAATGCATTTTCCTCCTGTATATTTTCAATACAGCTCTTGATATAATCATTTAAAATCTATAAATATTCACTTAATCATGCTACTTCCTACATATAAAGATTATAATCAAATACAGTTCTCACAGTTGATAAATTAGAACTAAGTGTTATTAAGTATATAATCAAAACAACAGTCTGATTATTGTTTTATGCAATGTGTTAATCATAAGTATGGCAGTTTCCAGGATGCTGCCTCGTTTATATTCATTTGCTTGAATGATCCATCCATTTTTCTGTGAGCTTTGCATCTTTTTGGTTGTCATTGATTTGGGATCATTATATGATATTGATAATCCTGTTGGCATTGATACAGCGTATAAAGAAAAGCAGAGACCCAAGGTGGGAAGAAGAATTTCAGTTTACGCTGGATGAACCACCCACAGATGACAAAATTCATGTGGAATTATTCAGTACAACCTCCAGGATGGGGCTACTGCATCCCAAGGTGCACATTACATTTATTGCTTTCATTCTTGCATCCCTAGGTGCACATTACTTGGAAGCTTAGGCTGCATGATGTTGGAACCTCTGTTACATTATATGATAGGGTCTTATTCATGTGTCTCTTTCTCATTATCATTACGAAAACCAATTATCCTGTTGACTGAGAATTTTGATATTGCTCATATTGAGGACTCGTCTTATCTTGTGCACAACAGAGTTCTATTGTCCATCCCCATTGTGCATGATTTGAAATATAGATACATTATTCTTTTATAGAATCAAATAATAATAATGCTTGTTTACCATTTCTTTCCCCAGGAATCTTTGGGTTATGTTACTGTAAACCTAGCCGATGTTGTTCATAACCGAAGAATCAATGAAAAGTATCATCTCATTGACTCGAAGAATGGTAAGATTCAGATCGAGATGCAGTGGAGAACTTCATCCTAAGGGCGCCGCAATTTGGTTTTCTGAAAGTTTGTAAAGGAGATTAGTCCAGATGTTTTCTGTTGCTAGCAAACTATAGAGCATTGCTACTCTGTTCCATTACTTCCCTTTTCCATGTTCAACCAAACGGCAAACAGGTTTAGCAATTTCCTTGCAAATATCTCCCCTTTCCTCCTCTTAACTCTATATCGTTTCTTCATGTATGCAATATGCAAGTCTCAAAACTTTCTGAAAATACAACTCAATAAGCAACTGTTTTTCTCTTGTGGATTATATGAATATATATCTGCCTTCTTGTAAAAGAAATTGCTTCTATCAGTAATGGGCCTTGCTACCCATTAGGCAACAACCATGGGCGCCCTGATATGCACCTTAGCTATTTCCAGGCCTACTTTCTTACAAAAACGACGCAGTAGCAAGTTTCGTGAGCTCTAAAAGCCCAAATTTTGAAGCTCTGCGAGATGTGACCTTTTACCCAATGCCACACTCTATCTTTGATTGATTAAACGCTGCTGAGAAATATTCTTTACATCATTGCCTAGTCTGCCTCTTGTTGAACAATTTTGGAACTGTGCTACTCTATGAAACTCCCCTGCTATTACTCCTAAATTCTCGTCTAGTCTATCAACTATCAATCTCTGCTCATTTCCCCAAACTTGTTCTGTGAAGAACGAAAAACAAACCCAATGCCTTTTCTAAAATAAGTAAAAGTTGGCATAATTACCAAGCTTTTTCACAGTAGAAATTAGATAGACTAGACTGAATTCTTCTGAATTCTGGCAAAGATTCTTCTAAAGCTATGGAATAGTAGGTAGAATTTTCTTCACCCTATTGCATTTGCCTTCAATATTAAAAATCCGTGGGCTTGGCTGGGAAGTTACTTACTACTTTATGCCTAGTGGCCCCAATGCCAACTAAGATTTGAAGAACCTGAAACTCTTTTCCTAATTCCTCCACCTTTTTTCAGGTCAATCAGTAGATTATATGCTAACTTTTGCTTCCAATTGCTTCTGGAAGACAAGCTTGAGCATTACTACAATGTTTGAGACGCAGAACGTGAATAAAGACAAATGTTAACCAAGAAAACGATGTTGAAGCCATCGACAATGCTCAACTTTTGAAAATGGGTACTTATTTAATGAAGTTATATTTGTATCTTTCATTTTCTTATGGGAATCTCCATTTCTCATCCTTCAACCGTGCACCATTAATGTGTTTTACTCAAATAAGTTTGTTGCTCTAAAAGTTGGTATCTCTTTATTCTCTAAAACACTCACTTAATATTCTTCTAACATGCAATTCTCCCACTAAGGCTCTTTCTTTTAGCAATACAGAATATGAATTTATGCTTCTATTATATGGATTGACACTCTTAGAGGGAAAAGAGAATAAATGCTTGTCTTCCTTGCCACAGTTCGTGCGGCTCTCATTGTAATAATCTGTAAGGAAACAATGTTTTATGTCTACATTTTAGTACTTAATTTAATACTTTTATTCCAAGTATAAAGATAGCAGAAAAGGGGGCCACTTTGGCAAATGCTGCCATGTTAATGTTATGTATATTACTTTACAAAGTCCACGATCCAACTCGTCCGAGTTATTATAAACCTCAGAGCAATCACTAATCCAAAATTAAGTCATGTTGAGTTCATAATGGAGGAAAACTTTTTTTTATACTCATTTATTCATTTATAAGACTGGAAACTAAGAACATGTTTAAGGGATTCCTACTCGACGGACAATTTTTTGGTAATTTACAAGTTAATCATGTTCGAATTGAGTTGGTTCATTATAGAGATGAAACTCTCATAACAATGATTTTCTCCATTCACAAAACTTGAACCTGAAATCTTACTTAAAGAACAAGTATCTAATCACTTGAACCAATCATTTATCCATCCGACCAGACAATTAGCACAAAAGCAAATACTACTTTGCAGTTTGCACATACAATCATCTAAATTTAAACCAGTATAATTTTAATATACATTAGAATAGATATGTATGCTCTTTAGCAGCCATACATGGGACAAAAGAGATTTTACTCGCACTAAGCTATATATATATAGATAGGATATTATTATGAGACGAATTTATACTTTATTTCACCTTAATGCTATGTTTGACACATATATATTTAGGAAAGACCAAGATTTGACTGACTAAGCAATAGTTCCATTCCAGCCATTGGTGATCAAACACGTGGATGGTCAAAAGGAGAAGGTGCACCATACTTGAGTTGGACCATGAAGCAGTGGATAAGGAAAGAGGTAAGCCAGTAAGCCTAAACGGGAGATAGTGTTAGGCACTTGACAATGGGCCCACCACTGGACGGTCCAGATGGAGGGGAAGAAAAGAAAAGAACAAAAAGAGTGGACTTTTAGCTCACAGCCAAATTGGAGTCAGAGGGGAAAAAGGTCTTACTTTGGGAAAGGACATAGACAGCCTTTAATATGGGCCCAGCAGTAGCCCCCTTCAAAGCCCATTCCACCCCCCCAGTCTTCATGAGTTCCCCTAAAAAGGACAGTATCCACTTTGATATTTGAATGATCCTCCTAAAAGAACAGTAAAAATCAAAATCCTATTAAAACGACACCGGTGTCATGATTTTAGCCTAAGAAACGACATTTGAATTTTATTTTGATTGTTTTTATTTATTTTTCCGTTGATAAATAAAAGTGAAAAACAAAACAAACAAAGGGAAAAAACTGGCGGGGCTGAGCCTCCTCCTGACAGAGATGCAGAAGACAGCTGCATGCATTAGAATGGGGCCTGGCTGTCAAACCAAACCGCCATATCACGCCGTCAAAACAAACTTTTCAGATGATGAAGTTAGGTACCTTCAAAAATACCATTAACCGTTATAGCTCCGTCCAAAATTTAACGTTCCTGAAACTCTGTCTTCAACTGGGGACCTCATTTTTGACTTGCAGAAGCAGAGTTCCATGAAGCATTAATAAAAAAAACTACTCTCATAAAAATAATCAAATTCAACGTTAACTCGCCGTGGTCTATCCAATCATGGTGAAATATTGTAACGTACGCTGGGAACCAGAGAGGCCATACTAAAATTGCAGGGTATTTGGGGATTTCATGCAATCCAAATTCCAAATCCAAACTTTATTTCTTTCCTCTCTCTCTCTATCTTCTTTCTGACTTTCAGATTTTGCATTTGTTTATTTTGATATCCAAAATTCGATACTTTTGGGGACTACGATTCTCATTACAAACCCACTGCACAACTCTACTTAACGTACCTTCTGAGAATTGAGCCTCGCATAGAATTAACGCTACAACTCATCTTTTTTCTCTCTCTGAGCGAAGAGAGCAACAGTGGAAAAATACACAGAAATGGGAAGCGTTTACAGTTACCTTCTCCTCTATATTTCCCTTATTCTTCTACTATTCTCTGCCAGCAGCAATGGCTACACTGATCTTGAGGTTCTTTTAAAGCTCAAATCTTCCATGATTGGGCCTAAAGGTTCAGGCCTTGAGGACTGGGAATTCTCCTTATCTCCCTCTGCCCATTGCCGTTTCTCCGGCGTTAAATGCGATGAGAACTTCCGTGTCGTTGCTCTCAATGTGTCGTACTCTCCTCTGTTTGGCACTCTTCCACCGGAGATTGGGCTTCTGGACAAGCTCGTGAACCTGACAATCTCTGCTGTTAATCTTACGGGGAAGATTCCGGTGGAGATGGGGAATTTGACTTCTCTCAGGATTTTCAACATCTCCAACAATGTTTTCAAAGGGCTTTTCCCTGGGGGAATTCTTACAGGTATGACTCAACTTGAGATTCTTGATGCTTATAATAATAACTTCACGGGTCCTCTTCCCATTGAGGTCGTGAAGCTGGAGAATTTAAAGCATTTATCTTTTGGAGGCAACTATTTCACTGGAGAAATACCAGAGGAGTATTCTGAAATCCAGAGCTTGGAGTACTTGGGTTTAAACGGCATCGGATTAACAGGGAAAAGTCCTGCCTTTTTGTCTCGTTTGAAAAATCTGAAAGAAATGTACATTGGATATTACAACGCCTATGATGGAGGAGTCCCCCCTGAGTTTGGAACATTGAGCCAACTCCAAATTCTCGACATGGCAAACTGTAACCTGACAGGTGAGATTCCTGCGAGTTTGAGCAATTTAAAGAACTTGAACACATTGTTCCTTCAAGTGAACCGTCTCACGGGGCGTATTCCTTCTGAACTCTCTGGTTTAATCAGCTTGATGTCGCTTGATCTTTCCATAAATGAACTAAAGGGGGAAATACCAGAGAGTTTCTCTGCTTTGCAAAATATTACACTCATCCATTTGTTCAGGAATCATCTCGAAGGTCCAATCCCATCTTTTGTTGGTGATTTTCCTAATCTTGAAGTTCTTCAGGTGTGGGGAAACAACTTCACCCGTGAGTTACCGGAGAATCTGGGCCGCAATGGGAAGCTTCTTATGCTCGACGTTACTTCAAATCACTTCACTGGAATGATTCCACGGGATTTGTGTAAAGGAGGGAGGTTGCAGACTTTGATTCTGATGGATAATTTTTTCTTTGGTCCACTCCCTGAAGATCTCGGTAATTGCAAGTCTCTTCAAAAGATTCGTGTCATGAAAAACATGCTACATGGAACAATTCCAGCTGGAATTTTCAACCTGCCCTTGGTGAGTATCATCGAGTTGAACGACAATTTCTTCTCCGGTGAGCTTCCTTCCCATATGTCAGGCGCTTCGCTTGGTCAGCTAAAAATTTCAAACAACTGGTTCACGGGTAAAATCCCTCCAGCAATTGGGAATTTGTCAAGTTTACAAGTTCTGTCTCTTGAAATGAACAAGTTTTCGGGTGAAATTCCAGAGGAGATTTTCAACATCAAGTTACTTTCAAAGATAAACATCAGCGCCAACAATATTGTAGGCGAAATCCCTCCTTCCATCTCTCGTTGTACTTCACTTACTTCAGTTGATTTCAGTCAAAACAATCTCAGTGGTGAAATCCCAAAAGGAATTGACCAGTTGAAAGATTTAAGCATCCTCAATATGTCAAGAAACCAGCTAACTGGCGAAATCCCTGGTGAAATCCGATACATGATAAGTCTCACAACACTTGATCTCTCCTATAATAACTTCTACGGCAAAATCCCCACCGGCGGCCAGTTTTTAGTCTTCAACGACAGCTCGTTTGTTGGAAACCCCAGCCTCTGTCCCATGCGCCATGTTACTAATTGTCCAAATTTGGCAAACAAGGATAAAGGTTCAGGTCATGGCAACGGCTCGTCTTTCAGTGCTTCAAAGCTCATCATCACAATCATCATGTTAATCACAGCTTTGTTGTTTATCATTTCCACGTTTTACATAATAAGGAAGAAAAGGCTTCAAAAATCACGATCCTGGAAGCTTACTGCTTTCCAGAGGCTGGATTTCAAAGCCGAGGACGTGTTGGAGTGCCTGAAGGAAGAGAACATTATAGGGAAAGGTGGAGCTGGGATTGTCTACCGCGGGTCCATGCTGGATGGCCTTGACGTCGCCATTAAGAGGCTGGTGGGTCGTGGAACTGGAAGAAGTGATCATGGCTTCTCGGCAGAGATTCAAACTCTGGGTCGAATCAGGCACCGGAACATAGTCAGACTGTTGGGCTATGTCTCGAACAAAGACACGAATCTATTGTTGTATGAATATATGCCTAATGGAAGCTTAGGAGAAATGTTGCATGGTTCAAAAGGTGCACATTTGCAATGGGAAAGGAGGTATAGGATTGCTGTTGAAGCTGCCAAGGGACTCTGTTATCTTCACCATGATTGCTCGCCTCTGATTATTCACAGGGATGTTAAATCCAACAACATATTGCTTGATGAAGATTATGAAGCTCATGTTGCAGATTTCGGTCTGGCCAAGTTCTTACAGGACGCTGGTGCCTCCGAGTGCATGTCTTCCATTGCTGGTTCCTACGGCTACATTGCTCCAGGTTTCTTACTCTGTTTTTTTTACCTTGTTTTTGGCATTCATGATGTTAAATTTCATACGTACTCTTCCATAATTTCACATACATTCAGTAACAATTTGACTTTGGGAATTCATAATGTTGAATTGATCCATTTTTAATTGGTGTCACATGTGCATTATGTTACCCCATATTTTTGGTTATAATTTGGGGACTGGGAATCCTAGAAAAGGTAGAAAATGTAGCCATAAGTTGAACATTGGGCCAAGCTAATGGGGCATTACTCATTAGGGACTCTGGGGTTGGGCTGGGACCATGAAATCAAGAGCTGCAAATATAATCTTTCAATTTTTTGTGGTCTCAGCTTTATAATCATTAATCAAAAGACTGACATGATAATAATCTCAATTCAAGTTTCAAAGATTTGGGTGTGAAAAAAGTCTGGATTTTCGTAATTGTAATGTGACTTGTCGATGTGATGTACAACAGAGTATGCCTACACTCTGAAGGTCGACGAGAAGAGTGACGTGTACAGTTTTGGTGTGGTGCTGCTGGAGCTGATTGCAGGGAGGAAACCCGTGGGGGAATTTGGTGATGGCGTGGACATCGTAAGGTGGGTGAGGAAGACCGCATCAGAGCTCCCTCAGCCGTCCGATCCTGCTGTGGTGTTGGCGATTGTGGACCCTAGGCTTAGTGAGTACCCACTGACAGGTGTCATCCATCTGTTCAAAGTAGCTATGATGTGCGTTGAGGATGAGAGCCCTGCTAGGCCCACCATGAGAGAAGTTGTTCACATGCTCACAAATCCTCCACACTCTGCACCCCCAAAGCCTTCTCACCTTTTGGATGCATTTTGATGGCCCAATGGTTTTGCAGTAAATAATACTACTACAGTTAGTAATAAAAATATAGATAAATCGTGGAATAATTTTCTAACCAATGTTTTGGGTATTAGAAAAGGGTCAAAAAGAAAAGGTCACACTTAACCTTCCATAATGGGAGAAAAATGTGTGTTTGGTTAGTCGAATTTTATTTTTCTTTTTCTTTTTTCTCAATGTAATATGTTGCTTCCTTTCTTCTTCTTCTTCTTCTTATTCCTTTTTTTTTTGGATAACTTGGTGTAAGCTATTGTGTGGATTGGAAGTAATTGACAACAATTTGTATATCTAATGCTTCTTCTCCTTCAGCATTATTCTTGAATATTTTCTTTTTTTTTGGCCACATTCTTGAATATTTTCTTAGTTCACTTGAATCTTCAAGCAATGCCCCAAAATTGCCTTGCTGCAAATATTAATCGAACTCTTTTGGCACCATAAAAAAAGTTTTGAGCTTCAGTTGATTCAAGCTTCTTGTTTTTTTTTTTGGTCAAACAAGCTTGTTGATGACTAACAAAATTAATCAGAGTTTCAAATAAGTAATGTTGATGCTTCATTGATTCGTATTAATTTTACTTAATAAAGCTGCTCTGACTTCCACATTTGGAAGGAATATTCATTTATGTATTTATAGAATTTACTTAAAAGATACTCATTCGGTTGGAAGCAACTTTCTTAAAAAAAATCACATACAATTCTATATCAAACAATGTTTGAGTTATTGAGTATAAGAGAGATATAATCTCATTTCCAAAATCAAGGTAAGCTAATTACTCTTTTGGGGTTCTACGAGCCCCTTGCGAAGGTTTTTAAAATGGCTACAAAATTCCGAATTACTCATAATCCAATGACTATCAAATATCAAAAGATATATATAGTAAATGTACCAAAAAAAATTATGTAGTAAAGAACAAAGATTTGAATGATTTAGATCTGTTGATGATTGAAGCTTTGAGTTTGCCTGGGCCACTAAGGGGCTTTGTTGCTTAGAGGTTCATCATTATTGACAACTATCCTCAAATTGACTTGGAATGCATATTGTTACCATATTTAGAGAGGAAGAAATTCAAGAATCTTTGGCAACAAATCTCAAGCAACAGAAACGTTGTCCAAAGATGTTGTTGACACTATTAGATATCGACTACATGGCTTGAAGAAAGATTTGAATGATTATAGTATCATTACACCACATTACACTGTATGTTTCATTATTTTTTGGGTCTAATTTCATTTTTTTTGTTTTGTGACTAATATGTTTCATTATTTTCTAAAAAAAAAAAATCATTATTGCTAACTTGCACTAACTACTTCTCAAATTTAAATCTCGAAGATGGGCTACATGAAGATAAGGAAAGGAAGATGGGCCGACAATTCAGGTTTAGAGTTGAAATATTGGGCTTATATAAACCCATTCAGAAATAGAAGGACACAGAAAGAGGCTTTGACACGTTTCGATATACACTGTCCAAATTCCTTTTTTGTCTTTTGAGTTCCCAAAATTCAAAACATCTTCCTTCCGCCATTTCTGTTTCAAGAGAGAGCGGGAGAGTAAGAGAGAGTGTCAATGGAAACGACGAATCCTACGCCTCCAACATGTCCAGCTACCGTCAGCGTCCGGCGAAACCCTCACCGGAAGGCTAGGCCTACACCCTTAACCAATCCCCTCCCACTTTCCTTGCGCCCCAGTCCATATTCGCAAATTTCTTCTTTTCCGATTCAAGATATACTTTCTGAAGAGATTCCCCCAAAACCTAATGTCAGCGCCGCTTCAGAAACACCGAAGGATTCAACCTCTGAAAATCTCAGAGTCTATCTAAGAGTTCGTCCTCTGGTACCTCTTAAAGGCTCAACGAAGAATGTTGGAGATCAAAATCAAAAGTCGAGGGTGAAAAACGTTTGGCCTCAAAATCCATCAAAAATTAAGAGCGAAAAAGAGAAGAAAACTGTAAAGAAGAAAAGTAACGAGAGTTGTATTACAGTAAGCGATGATTTTCATTCAGTTGTTCTATCTCCTCCTTTGTCACTCCAAGAAACCAAACGGATCAAATCGGAGGTTTATGAGGGGTTTTCTTACGTGTTTCCAGCTGAATCGACTCAGGTATATGTTAATTTTTTGTTTCCTGAAAATTTTTGATACAATTTTTACTTTTATATCTCTACTATTAGGTGGATTCAATTTTAGGATAACTTTTTGTAGAGTGAAGTGTACGAGAAGATGGTGAACCCGTTGGTTGAGGATTTCCTCAATGGTAAAAGTGGAATGTTAGCGGCAGTGGGGCCAACTGGTTCTGGCAAGACTCATACGGTTTTTGGTAGTCCGCGGGAGCCTGGTATGGTTCCTCGAGCGCTCCAAAGGATTTTCAAGTGCTATCAAGGGCATAGCTCCCAATCCTCAAGGTGATTCTGGAAAGAAACATTTATCAATATGTGAAACATTTTTTTGCATTGAATTAAGCATTTCTCTTATCCATGTAATGGCTTGGCAGGCAATTTTACTTATCAGTTTTTGAAATATGTGCTGAGAGAGGCAAAGCCGAGAGAATATGTGATTTAACCTCAGATGGACCGGACTTGTATATGCAGCAATCGACTATTAGAGGGCTTCAAGAGGTGGGTTGTTGTTTTTTCTCCTCCTTTTGATGTTCTGTCTAATATATATTTGTAATGGAGTTGGTGTTTCCTTTGTTCATACAAACAGGTTCTTGTTCAAGATAATGTGGAGGCAGAGCAGTTGATAGCTCGTGCCCTTTTGAGGCGTTCCACGGCTATGACAAATGCCAATAGCCAGTCTAGGTGATAACTGGTTACACCATCATTTTTACTCTGATAATTTGAGTAAGATTGAAATGGAACTTTTAAGAATATGATTATTGGTTGGCATACTTGCAGCCGGTCTCAGTGCATCATCAACATTCGACGAGGTGCTGACAAGTCTGATGCAGATAGTGATGAACAATCAGATTCTGCTGTTCTATCTATTGTCGACCTTGCTGGAGCTGAAAGAGAAAAAAGAACTGGAAATCAGGTACTATTACATTTACTTTTTCTACTTAAGATGTGGTTGTGTGCAATATAGTAACAACTAGTTACTTGTAGAGACACTGTCAACCATGTGTCATGTGATGCTGGACAAGTTGCTTTTATGTACACAATTTTATCAGTAGATGCCCATAAATGTATGTCAAAAAAGTTTCAAATCGGCAAAATGTATAACTGTGCCCATAAATCCTGATCAGATGGATTGATAATTGATATTTAACTATTTGGAGGGAGGTGATTTAGCACTACAAAAGGTCAATGTCTCACATTACCTGGTTTATGTAAGCTTGGCCATTAATGAAAATTTCATGTTAGCTTTCTGAAACAAATATCTTAATTGTAGGGAGCACGATTGACTGAAAGCAACTTTATCAACAACACATCTATGGTTTTTGGTTTATGCCTGAGGGTAAGTGCATTTAACTTTGCTTCCTACAAAACATTCTTAAATTTCTTCTCAATTGGTATTTTTTGTTACATTTATGCTTTATGTTTAATGTAATTGTTCTTAGCTTGCTTTCAAGTAATTTCTGTCAATCTTTCTTCTCTCCCCATTTGTTTATTCTTTTCTTTACCTCTATTTCAGTCCTTGTTAGAGCACCAAAAGAACCCCAAGAAGGCCCTGCAGCAGCACTTCAAAAATTCTTTGGTGATGCTTCCCTTAATGAATTTATGTGTTGCAATTTTTTCCCCTTCTAACCAATATCTGTTTGACAGATTACTTGATGGTGATAGTATTTGACATGTTTTTGTTTTTACACAGCTGACTAGGTATCTGAGAGACTACATGGAAGGCAGGAAGAGGATGGCACTGGTATGAGGTCTTCATGTTAATTGTTGCTTGCTCCTACTATGTCAGTATACTAATACTTTTTCTAGAACAGCTTTTAGCAGTTAAACCTGGAGAAGACGACTATCTAGATGCATCATACTTGCTGAGACAGGCTTCTCCTTACATGAAAATAAAGTAATGTTTATTTTTCACTTTTATTAGTTTCATTCGAAATTTAACCTCTAGAACTTGTAGGATATAGTATTTATATCTATTTCTTTTAGGTTCACAAATGCTCTCTGCAACAAGAGGAACCAAACAACCTCCAGACCTGAGCAGTCTAAAAGAATGAAAATTGTCAATCCTGATGCTTCTGTGGTAATTTTTTTTCTGATGTTTCTTCATTTCTGCTGTACTTATTGTCTTATTCTCTCCGCATCTTCTGACTAGCTATCCAGCAAGGATCGGGCTGTATTAGTGATTTTCTCAAAGTCCACTGTGCACCATTGTTGAGTATCAAATAGTGTGATTTTACATTCATATCTTTAGTTTGAGATTGAGAACTGGTTTTTTAGATCATAGCCTGTTTTGGAACACTTTTTTTTTAAAATAAAAAAGTACTTTACCAATTTATATTGACTGTACAAAATTCTATAGATTTAAGCGGTTAAGGTAGTCCATATTCACTTAACATGATGGCTGTCCAATTTTATTGCATCATATTATAGATTCTGAAAGTATGATTTTGATGAAGGTTATATACTCAACTCATCATTCTTCAGGCTAAAATTAAACTGTTTTTAGCATGCCTTTTCTCAATATTTGTATTTAACTTTGTTTTCAGATTGAAGGAAAGATTGTTGGAGATGAAAACCAGCTTCCTTCTGAAGGTTATTATTATATCATGTTAATTCTATGGCTTTTACTAGTTTCTTTCCTTATTAGCTTTACTTTACTCCTTTATCTACTTTCTCATGCCTCCTTTTAGGAATTTAACATGCTTACTTACTGTATTACAGAGGACTCAATCTGCAATGAAGACCTTAAGAATTCTAGACTTCTAAAGTTGAACTATGATGGATTGAAAGAAAGGGAGAGAAATCATCAGATTATGCAAAATTTTGCCAAAGCTCTATGGAGTGTTTTGAAGCAACAAAATGAAAAACTGAAGGTAATGGTTCTGAGTGGCTTGATGTGTTAACCTTCCCATTTAATCTTTTAAAGCTTGTTTTGAATTTTTATATGATTTCAATGGTAACTTAATTGAAGACCTGGGTCATAATCAGGTGGCAGAAAACGAAAATAAGATTCTAAGAGAAAATCTTAGAAATGAGAAGAATAGATGTATTGAGATGGAAAAAGAGCTCAATGATTTGAGGACCTACTGTTTTTTCTCAAGGGAAAAGTCAGTGGCATCATCTGTACCTAAAGAAAATGAAAATTTTGAGTGCACGGTACATTTGGAAGGACACACACCAGAAAATGACAATCCTCTTCAAAGACAGCAGCAAAACATTTATTCTGAGGTATGTTAATCACTAGCCATTGCTTTGTATAATTGGACTCTTATGTTATCATATCCATGATCCTCTCATTGCAAAGGTTGTCTTATTTAGTAAAGCTCATTTCATTTTCTTTCTCAAATAGAATGTTTAAGACAGTCTGCTTGTGAAAAAATTATGATATCTTGTCATGTGGGGACTAAGGTGTAGAATCAGAGTGGCTCTTTTTACAGTATATCTTGTCACTACAAATCTGCCAGAAAAGTTGTAACCATGTTTTTGTGCCTTTTCTGTCTAACCTTCTTTTTGTGTTTTTCTTCTTTATTTTTCCTTTTTCTGCTGTATATGAAGGTACCAAGTCCCATAACTTGTGAGCTTGATTCAACTGATGATAAGCAAGAACCTGAGGCCATGGTAAGGCTAACACTTAGACACTCCTGTCCAGTAGTTTTTTGGAGAAATTGCTTTGGCTGGAAGGAAATTCCATTTATTTTATCTTTGTATTGATGGATTTCTTTTCTCCACATGGTCAGGTAAGACGTTCTGTAGCTGATGTTGATTCTCTAAGCATTTCTGTACCAAATGATAATTGTCAGAGTTGTCAGGTATGGGTGCCACCAATATCTGAGATTTATAGATAGTCTGCTTTCATACCTTCCATCCATATTCGGAATGTCTTTGACAGAAATATGCATGATATCTGAATTAGATACACGAAAGCTCTCCTGGGAAGTCAAATTATGCAGTGGCTGAGCATCTCAATCCTAATTCAGATGTAACAGGTTTGAATTAGAAACTTAACTTTTATGTTCTGGTGGGTCCTTGTTACAATTTGTCTGTGGTTGCAAACTACTTTAGGGCCAATTATCCATGTTATGATGAATAGTAATTGATGTTGTATTTTCTTGTATTTTACTCTATTGTTTCCCATGATTCTCAATAATTTCTTTCAGATGCAGTCAGCACATCAGGTAATGATAGCAGTGCATCTGTCCAGCCAGGTGAACAGCTGCTTCGTGAGAACAATGAGGTTATTGTCTGTTCCATGTCTTTGATTTAGGAATGAATTCTCCGATGTAAAAAATTTGCTATCTTTTTTCTTCAATAATATTTCTTGTGCTTTGTAGGACTCACTGGACCGGATAGTTTCACCTAAGGAAGCTGCACGTACTCAGCAGCCAGACCCAGTTGATGCAGTCTGCACTTCAGGTGATGACAGCACTGTATCTGTCCAGCTAGGTGAACAGCTGCTTCGTGAGAACAATGAGGTTATTGTCTGTTCCTTGTCTTTGATTTTTATAAATGAATTCTCTAATGTCAAAATTTGCTTTCTCTTTTCTTCAATAATATTTCCTGCTCTTTGTAGGACTCACTGGACCAGATAGTATCACCTAAGGAAGTTGAACATACTCAGCAGCCACACCCGGTTGATGCAGTCTGCAGTTCAGGTAATGACAGCAGTGTATCTGTCAAAAAGCTGCTTCCTGAGAACAATGAGGTAATGGTCTGTTCCTTGTCTTTGATTTTTATAAATGAATTATGTGATGTCAAAATTTGCTTTCTTTTTTCTTCAATAATATTTCCTGCACTTTGTAGGACTCACTAGACCAGATAGTATCACCAAAGGAAGTTGAACATACTCAGCAGCCACACCCGGTTGATGTGCCTAAGATTGAAACAAGACCTAATGCCTCCAGCAGCTCAACGAAGAAGGAAAAACCAAGAAGGCAAGTTGGGCGGATTTTTAAAATATGCAAATTGCTTGGCTTCTTGCTGCTAGATGTCTTACCCTTAGGTTCATGAATCCTTTTTTTTTTTTTCCTTTTCAATTCCCCTCTAAAACTTGCCATATATACTTTGCACAAGCAGGAGACTTGTGCCTGCTTCTTCCATTCTAGTAAGGGAAATCAGCACTTTGGATGCTAATGAGGTTGACAAACCAATGGTTAGTTTTCTCATCTTAACTATCATACACTTCACAAGAAATGGGATGCTTAATAATTTACTGTTGCTTGTTGTTCAAATTTCAAAAGGAAAAAGCCACTTAAGGTTATTTGATACTGTTCATGCTAATGCAGAAACATATATCTTCCTAAATTGTTTTGCAGGGAAATGGAGGTGGGAAGAAATTGCCTGGTTCTGAAAGGCCAAGAACTCAGGGCAACATTTCTCTCCTACGCATACTTCAGAGTAATCTTCACTCCTTAAAACCATAAAGCTTGCTTTTCTTGTGTGTGTATAGAAAACTATAATATTTCCCCACCCCATTTATTTATTTATATAAATGGACCCGTGTGTATATTATATGGGGCATTTCGAGCTTTTTGGGCCATAAGCTTATATACAGAATAGTTATTTAGTGCTGATTAATGGTCCGTACCCACCCCAAAAAAAAAAAAAAGGTGCTAGCCGCGCTAACCCACCTGCTGTTATTATTGGATCTATTAAGCAACTTGGACTTGGTCTGAGTTTGTAAGTTGTAACTACATTTTGCAAATGGGGTCAATCTTCAGTTAATAGTTCATTTGAAGCGACGGGAAAACCTCTTTTCTTTTTTTTAATTTCAAAATTTAGTTCTAAGTTTTGACCTAGTAAACAAAAAGATGGGCACCATATAATGAATGAGATTGGAAATTTCAAATCTGATGATTAATACGTCCCTGAAAATTACGCCTGGTATGTTGGTCCAGTGGTGAACCAAGGTGGTGGTCCATCATTTCACATGGCTGCTACTGATGTTCCTTTTTCCTCATTATATTTAATCTTAATCATGATTTAAATGCAAAGTAGTTACTACTATTTAATTCTGTCTAGTTGTCATCATGCTACAATACTTACCTTTAAGAAGTTTTGATTATAACTTTTGTTTTTTAGATGCTAAGCACCCCTATAAATGGTTGTGATTTAAAAGCTAATGAGTGGGATGTGTGACCGGTACCCATTGCCTAAAGTGTCTCAATCTAACACAGTTCTTCTCGGATTACCTCAAATCTTTTCTCTTATCCTTTTGCCTCCTTCATTACCCTACCCTTTTTCTATTAAAAAAAAAAACTGTCAACCCCAGAATATTATGGTTTTTATTATTTTTTCCACTTTCAACGTTCACAAGCTTGTTGAATGTTGACCCAACTATTCTGCAATTACTTAGGAAAATAATTATTGTTGATACAAAAAGAAAAGTAGATAACAAGGAATTTGGGATTTCTTTACTATTCTTTTAGCCAACTTTTTCATTATATTGGATTTATTCAACCATTTTTTAGACTTTCATCTTTAAATTTTATTATATTATTATATATGAGTTTCAGTCATCAATGGCTATAATTTTTTTGAGCAAGCTAGTTAAATGAAATTAAAAGATAGTAATTAAAAAGGAAAAATCAATGATGAAAAGAGATTGGGCCCTGAAATAGATGGACTTTGAAATCAGTGGGCTTCATTAAAAACCTGAGGCATGGTCACAAAATCCAGCATTTAGTTTCCAAGTCCACATCGTATTTTACCACGAAATGAAAAGCATGGAATTGCTTCCCCTTCCCACGATGAGCCAAATAATCACACGTATAAGAGGCACGTGACTCAAAAAAAAAACTTCTAATGGGCCCCTCAGCTTGACGGTGACAACTAATGATAATAAGCTCCTCTCCTTTTCAAGGGCTTGAGACATTGTCCACTCCACCCCCCAAAACCCAAGTCCCAAACTCATCATAAAAAGCCCTACATTTTTACAGCATACCCGAATTGACTGTTTTTCGGGTTGCAACTCGGCAACTCCTGTCGTTTTATTTTATTTTATTTTTTTTAAAATAAAGTAATTTTAATGATGATACCGGTTTGACCAGCAACCGATCCGATCCGACCCGGACCCTTTCGCACGCCCTGCACGTGCTATCCCCTAACTGCGAAGCTAAAACTAAAACCGACCAGAAAATTGACAAAGTAAAATCAAAATTAGCACAAACCAAAAAAGAAAATTAAAAAAAAAAAAGTTACGAGGAAGAAACGTTGCTCTCTCTTTCTCTCTCTCTCAACCTGGTTCGAAAAAGGCCTCACAGAAGACAAAGCGAGGGTTTTGTGAAGAGAGAGAAAACGGAAATTTTTAAAAGCCCTAAAATAGGAAAAATAAGAAACACTATCTCCACAGAGAGGGAAAGCTGAAACCAGAGGAGGTAGAAGACAGAAGTGAGAATTTTCTGTTTAGAGAGAGAAACAACTCTGCTGTCGTCTCTCTATTGGTGCTGAGCTTCTGAGCTAGGGTTTCCGCTTTCTCATTTCTTTTAGAAGCTTTTCTGATGAAGGTGAACTACGTGTCATGTTTGTAATTATTTCGATTTCTTGCGTTTTTTTTTTTAAAAAAAAACAGTTCAATTTCATTCTTTTTGGTTGTCCATTTTATTTTCATGTTAAGGATTAACGTTATTTAAATTAGCTATATCTCTGCATTAATTAAGGTTATCTTGATTAAATTCGATAGCTTTTAAATTCACAGCACTCCTCTAGATATAGAGCAAAAAAGGGAAAGAAAACTAGGGTTTTGCCTTGCTGTTTTTTCTGGGTTTTGATTTTTAGGATTAGATCTTATCTGTGTATGGTAATTGCTCCTTCTTTGCACTGTCAATCGTTTCTGAGGAGATTAGAGGAACTATTTTATTGCTTTTGGGGGTGTTTGCGGTTCATTGCCTACAAATTCTGAGTAGGTTTTTTTCTGTCATTTTGTTTTTCTTTTCTGTATGAATTCTAATTTTGGAATGAAATTCATTTTATTGGGAAACCAAAGAAGGTTCTGATTGATAGGATCCTTCTAAAAGCTTGAAATTTTAGTGAGTTCTTTTATTTCAATTGTTGAGGAGTGCCATTATTTTTGTTTGTTCAATCTGTTTTTGTTGACAATTTATTATGGTTTGCATGCTCAGCTTTGTTGGAAGGTATATTAAGGTGGTTTTAGCTAATTTCTTGACTTCTGATAATCTATCTTTGAAAGTAAAGGAATTTATGGTTCTACATGTGAGCATTGTTCTAGGGATGCTGAGACTTTATTTAACTCTTCAAATTGCTGTTATAGTCTTTATGGTTCAATCTATTCACCCTCTTTCCTTTAGGGGAGGAGAGTTGTTTCAAAATAAGGATGAGATATAGTACATAAGGAATTTAATAATTGATAATCCATAGTAATCTTTTCTGTAAATTTGGAGGTCCACCTTGTCTTGGGCTGGATGATTGTAGTTAGCCTTTCCCATCCCGCAAACTCTACATCCCTTCTAGTTGGAAATCTCCAGTTCCAACAGTTGCCTTATTAATGGAGCTTTAGTGGCAATAGTCTTAACCAGATCTCTTTTCACTAGTTGTCTATCAAATGTCCTCTTTGACCCAGCAGTCCACAACTCCTTAGAACCTCCAATTATGTCATGGCAAGTGGTATATCGTGCTTATCAATACCTTTGTGCCGTGCATTAAATTCACATAGTGAAAACTTGTCCGCATCGCACTAAATGGGAACAAAAAGATGTGCTTTGTCATGTTTTGGGAGCTTTTAATTCATCAACCTCGTGTATATTGTCATTCAAATGTTTGGAACGTTATGGCTTCCATTATATGGACAATTGCATATTATCTATATATAATACTCTAATCAATCATTAATTAATTAGGTAACCCTTGCAATTTATGTAGATAATAGGAGCAAACAGAATCAAATCATTGTGGCTGTAATTTTTTTTTTGACCAGACATTGTGGCTGTAATTAAAATATCCTTTTCAACGCATGCAGTGTCGTCAATCTATATCTATTTGAATCATGTCTTACACGTAGCTATGCTACTCAGGTTTATGTTGCACCAAGTATTGACTTTCTATAACACTGAATTATTGAAAAGATGTATCATTTGGGGACATTTTTGGCATCATAAGCCCTGTCTTGCACGTAGCTATGCTACCCCGTATTATGTTGCACCATGTAGTCACTTTCTATTACACTGAATGATTGACAAGATGTATCATTTGGGCACATTTTTGGCATCGTAACCGATAAAGAATTTAGCATCATAAATGTGGAGCTGTAAAATTAACTGTTTTTTCCATGCCATTTTGCAGGTTGCTTTTTAGAATTTTTCGAAGCTTCACTCCTGTTCTAGATGGAACAAAATTTTTTAGTATGCTACAAAGTCTTCTGTATTTGGTGGTTTTTCATCTGAGGCACCATGACACTGGAAGATTTTTTCACCCTGACTGAGATGAAAGATGGGCTCACAGCCCCTTCACGAGTTGAGGAGCTACTAACTGTAATGAAGAAGGAGAAAGATTCTGTTGTGAAGAATGTCAGTGATGCAACCAGGCAATGGGCTGCTGTTGCCAGCACAATTGCTGCCACTGAGAACAAAGATTGCCTTGATCTTTTTATTCAACTAGATGGACTCTGGTTTCTTGACAGATGGCTGAAGGATGCTCAAGAATTTGGTAAGGACTCAAGTGACAGTTTCGTGGAAGAATCAATTACTGCGCTCTTACGAGCACTTGAAAAGTTGCATAGAAATAATGAGAAGTGTATTTCTTCTGAGATCTGTATTACTGTCAAGAAGCTTCTTGGCCACAATAGTTCTCGGGTTCAGGACAAAGCCAGACTGCTCTTTGATAACTGGAAAAAAGGTAGAATTACTGATGATGATGGTGGTGTTGATAGTGGTGAAAAGTTTTCTGACCATGGCATTTCAGACAGTGCAACCTTAATTGGAGAAAATAGCAGGCCAGAATGCTCTGGCAAAGATGTTTCTGTTTCAAGAGGAAGTCCCCAGGAACAAAATGATGGAGTAGATGCTTCAAAAGATGAACCTCTTCCTTCAAGTAGCCTAGATTGTGGTCAACCAGAAAGTGCTAAAGCTTCATGCACTGAAACCACTAATAATGAGCTTGAGTCCCGCATTAGTTCAGACTGTGCTGATGTGGGAAACAGATCTCCAAATCATATGGCCTCATCTATTGGGTCAAAGCCTGTTCAAGAAAATCCATCCATGAAGGACGAGCTCCCAGCAAAAACTGCAGAAGAAACTGCTTCCCTTGAGGCATGCAGTGTACCAGATTCAAAGCAAGAAAATCTTGAAGTCTCGGGTTCTCAAAAGTTGAAGGAGTTATCAGGTGATGAAAAGCAGAAGTTAGGTATGTCAGTTTCTTCCTCTAGTACTGTGGAACATGCACTGGTTTCTTCTGGTACTGGGGGTGGAAGTGCTCAGGAGCCGACAAAAGAACCCAATTTGCAAAATGATGCTGACGCCAATAAGAAGGGAGATATTCTAAACTCTGTTACTCTTCGTGATGAATGGAAACCTGTAGCTGAGACAAAGAAGATACTGAGTGGTGTCAGCGTCGTAAATCATTCCGACAACAGTTCGCAGTTATTTAAGACTACAGGTCAAGATGGTGAATCTCATTCGGACATGTTGCGGAGCTCTTCTAAGAATGAGTTTAAGTATAGAAAGCCTGTAGATGTAGTGACTAAATTTTCCAGGATGGACAGCATTGGAACTACAGATGAAGTTAAGGGGAAGTCTGGAGTTGAGGGTTTGAGGAGTGGTTCGAAGTTTACCCGTAGTCCTGATGTAATTGATAAGAGAATGTCTGATATTGAGCTTGATTATGGTATAGTTGATGCTCTAGAAGTTGCCCGAAAAGTTGCTCAAGAAGTGGAGCGAGAAGTGGTTGATGGCAGAGAGCCTTCATGCAGCTCTTCAGAAAAGATTTCAGAAGGTGGAATTAGGCAACCCAGTACCCCAGACTCCATAAATGGAAAACAAGACCTACCCACTGAGGCCACACCAGAGGTGTCAACCAGACCGAAACAATCTGCTGAAGCATATACTGAGGGGGAGGGGCACATTATTAATTCAGATGTGCAAACCAATGAACCAGAAAATGACTTGCATGACATGGAATCCTCTCAGGTGACTGTGGCTCAAGAACCTGAACCTAACACAGAGAAAAGCCTATGTGATTTTGACCTGAACCAAGAAGTCTGTTCTGATGATGTGGAACGTGCGGTGAATTCCATCTCTACCCCCATCTCGGTGGTCTCTGCTTCAAGGGCGGCGGCAGCTCCTGGCTTACCTGCTGCTCCTCTGCAGTTTGAGGGTGCTCTTGGATGGAAAGGATCTGCAGCCACAAGTGCTTTTCGCCCAGCATCCCCTCGCCGAAACTCTGATGGTGATAAGACCCTATCAGTTGGGGGAACAAGCAGTAGCTCAAAACGACTGGATTTCCTGGATTTCGATCTTAATGTTGCTGAGGGTGGTGATGAAAAAGGTGCAGAATTGTTGTCGGGGAAACAGGTTACAGCCTCATCAGGCCTCCATTCTGCTGAATCTTCCCTGGAAGTGAGTCCGAGAAAATCTGAGAGACCCAAGCTGGATTTAAATCTTATCAGTGACGATGGTGATGCTCCTGCATTAGATTTAAGAGTAGAGGGACGACTCTTTTCCAACAGGAATGGGAATCGTAGCCCATCACCCGCCTCTTCATCATCATCAATGCAGCCTTTTCTGAGAAACATTGATTTGAATGACAGACCCATTCACAGTGATGCTTCAGAACAAGGGCTACATCATGGTAGACCTTCCGGAAATGTAAATGCATATGGAGGGCCTAAACCAAATGATCCTGTTATTTCTATAATGGGTACTAGAGTGGAAGTCACTAGGAAGGATTTTGTTCCTCAGGTTGCCTCCTTACCTAATGGCAAAGCTCCTGAGCCTGCAACAGATACAAGCATCGCAAGAACTGGAGGTTTGATGGGGTTGGGTCCCACTGTGTCATATACACATTCTCCTGCTTTTAGTTATAATGGGCTGACTATGGCACCAACAATGTCCTTCTCTTCTGCCATTTATGGACCTAGTGGTTCAATCCCCTATATGGTTGATTCAAGAGCACCTGTTGTACCTCAAATTATGGGCTCTACATCAGCTGTTCCTCCACCTTACTCGCAACCGCAGTTCATTATGAGCATGAGCAACGCACCTGTTGGTTTAAATGGTTCAGGGCCTTCACGGCCTAATTTTGATCTGAATTCTGGTTTAGCAATTGATGGAGGAAATAGAGATTCCATGAGTTTAAGGCAGACTTTCGTGCCTGGCCAAGGCAGGGCAATGGAGGAGCATTTGAGGGCAAACTCACAGCCCTCCTCTAGTTCTGGAGTTGGTGCAAAAAGGAAGGAACCAGAGGGTGGATGGGAGTCATTCCCGTTTAATTACAGACAGCAGCAATTTCCATGGAAATAGTAAGTTCTTATTTATGTTGCTCCTTCCTCTCTTTGGATCAGTTCATAAGTCCAAGCTGATTGATGCTTGCATTGCCAAAGATACCTGGATAATCAAGAGCCCATTGGCTTTTCGTGGGAGGGGAGTTTGAACTGAATAAAAACAGGAAAATTACCAATGTAATATGATTCATGAGATTGATTTCCGAAGGGGGGGGAAATTAGGTTTAATTGTTTTAGCTTTTGTCTTACTTTCTTGTTTTCTTGTGTTCCATAGAAGGCCATTTCAACCATAGAAGGCTTGGTACATGTAGTTGTAACTTATTTTCCATATATGTCAAAGAAATTTAAAGAAACTGAGCTCTTTTACCATGTTTTTTTTCCTTCTTGGGCAAGAACAATTTTGGCTATAACATGACATATTTTTAGATATTGACAGCTAGAAATGGTTGTATCCTTTCCTTGTGCTTCACATTGTCGCCTTTCAATTTGGCAGTTGTTTGTTTTTTCCGTTTCTGGATAAATAATAGTACTTTACCATTTAGCAGTGAAAACGGCTAAGATTCTAGAACAAGAAACAACTGCCAAATTGAACAAAAACTAAAGAAACTACAGAACATATACTATTTACTCAGGTTATGTCATATACTAGCATTAATTTTCTTTATTTACTCAGGTTATGTCATATACTAGCATTAATTTTCTTGGTTTGATGGTTTTTGGGTTTATTCAACCCAACAAAAAGAGCAGAAAGAAAACAAAATTACAGAATATTGAACAACCTCCATTGCCCCACCCCACGTGTGCAAATAGTAAATTTTTGCTTTTTCCTCGCTGCTTCTTTTTTGCTTGAATCAATCGTCTTTCCCAATTCCGAATTACTGGTTTCGGAATTATGGGTTTTCTACAATTGCAAGGCTCTTCCTTTTTTGTAGATGCATTGTAATTACCAGGTTTATTAAAATGTTTGGACTATTGCTAATTGCAAAACATGGGTTTTCAAGGAATAAAGGTTTGGCTGGGACAACATCAATAACTATTAGTATAACAAAATCAACTTTCATTTTAAGATTAATTGAGCATTTGGTTTTAATAGAAACAAATGCATTTTCGAAAGAATTTACAATGAATACCTCACAAAATTTGATCACACATTTCTATGGTGATATAGTATACAACACGGACATTGTCATTCTCTCCCATTTGAATCGCGTATCCTAAATCATCATTAGTCACTTTTGCAGTAGCTACGTCCACCCCTCCTCTCAAGAGGAAGCGTCACCGGACTGGACCCATAGGACCCTTTGGTTGCTCCACTGACAAATTTCGGTTTTTAATTAAGTACTTCTACTTGTTCTACCTGCGCTTGTATCTGGAAAGAAATAACACTTAATCAGTAAGGAGCAGTATTTCTAGCATCTTGATTTGTAGAATCGACGCTAATGAACAAGCAAAACTCCAATAAAACAATACAACAGATCTAAATCAACATTTATCATGTTTCGTACCGTGATTTGCTCTTAAATGAACTCTTGGACTTCTTCCTTCCTGCACCACTAGTACTTTTTTGCCTTTTCTCGCTCATGTCACTTTGGAATAGCTCCCGCATCTCCTCTGTCCTTGATTGAGTTCTTTGGTTAGCATGCTTTGATTTCGTATTCTGTTTCTTCACAATTTTGCCAGAATCTGCTGCTTTCTTCACAGCCTTCACTGCTTTTGCTCGCCGATAAGCCAAATCAACCAAAGATATCCCTTCCTTCTCTTTCTTGTTTTTTCCACCACCCTGAAATTGTTTCATTAGGAAAGAAAGAAAGATATAACATGTGCTAGCCATAGACCACGCAAAGAATTACTGTGCATTAAAACATCTTTCATTTTCAATGAAGAGCAATAAACTATAGGAAAGGGCTCAAGTTTGGTAGCAAAGATGGGAAAGAGTCTTAAGAAATTTGCCAAAGAGAAACCTAGATGAAGTGCATATTTAGAGGTATAATAAGCTTTATTTATACAGCCTGAAAAGGGATTTGAGTTGTTAGAGAGCAAGAAATGCATACTTGTGATTCATTAATTTCACTTTGATCCTCCAACATCTCTCTGGCTGCTTCTAGCTTTCGACGTTTCTTCCGAGGTAAATTTTTCTGTTTAGAAGAGCAGGTGTTATTTGCACCATATAAAAGTTATAAAAGCAAGTTTTGAAATGAGAAAAATGCACTACCTCTCGCTCTCGCTTTCTCTTTTCCTTCATCTTAAGGTCCTCAGCTTGTTGGGCACTCATAACAGCATTTGCAGATCCTTTTTCATTTTCTACAGATGCCTGTAAATGAGATAATGGCAAGTCAGCACCAACGTTCTGTCATATCAAACTAGCTAAAGACGAAATTCTGTTAAATACATATTGAGCATGGCAACTTATGAACCGATGACAGCAATAAATGCAAATAATAACTCAGATTCAAGGATTACCTTTGCTGTCTTTGCTACAAGTTTTTTCTCCTTTTCTGTCATAAACCAGGTTCTTTTAGGTCGTGCATAAATTTCATCCTTATGCGCAATCATATTTTCAGCCTAGCATCATAGAAGCACATAAAATTATACAAACTAGAGCATGAAGCCCCAAAATGAGAAAAACAATTCCCTATGTTCTGAAAATAATGATGACTAGCCAGCACAGTCAGACAGATATGGATTGGAGAAGTGGAATCTGTAGAAATAGAGCTATTTTGTGAGACATGTAAGCCGCAAAAAGCGTGAATTAGAGCAGATTAAGTACCTTTGTTGCTTCCATTTCAGCTTTTCTTATGGCTCGCTCCGTCCTGCAGACATTAGAATCTTTAACACCACCTAGAAAGAAAGCAACAGAAACAACTTTCAAAATGAAATAAAACCAAACCTCTCCTCTTCAATAACTTCTGCCACTTTGTCTTCCATCTCCTCAATTTTTTGAGACCACTTAGCAATAGACTGCTCTGAAACAATCCGACTCTTCAACTTTGAACCTACCCTCTTTGCCTGTCAAATTTTAACACCCAGCATAGATTTATAAGCTAAAGAAATTTCAATTTTCTGATGGGATAAGTTTCAATTCCTTCAATGAGGGAAACTGTTTCAAATTGCTGATGCAATCAAACTTTAAGAAAGTATAGAGTGAGTGAGAACAAGATGCTTTGGTAGTGAAGCATATTTTCAATTCAAAGTGTCATTAGTAATCATTTTGTTCAGGTCAAGATGATTCTTCAAAACCATAAGAATCAGTAGTAGGAACATAATACTGAATGTCCAGAATGCCAAAGAAGGAAGCCAGTAAAAGTTAAAATAGGCTAACTAGAGACTAGTAAAAACATGACTTACAATAGCTTTTAATAGAGATCGATCATTGTCAGTGAGAAATGTAACAGCATATCCCTCTCGGCCAGCTCTTGCTGTCCTACCCACTCGATGAACATAGCTACATAAAGAAAAAAGGCAATTAGCCATCCTGTTGAACAATGTCAAAGAGAGGAAGTTCCAGAGATTTGTTTATAACATAAAGATAATTGCATGCTGGTCAGACATGACCCTAGGAGCGTGGATCTACCTTGTAATATCTCGAGGACAAGCATAATTAATGACTGTTTGAACACCAATTATATCAAGTCCCTACAATTCACAATTATTCAGAAAAAAAAAATGTCAGGAAAAAATGGGGATGCATGCATGTAAATGTGGAGGAAATCTACAAGATCAGTGCTCAGAAACAAAACCTATGACAAGAGGCACAGAGAAGGACATAAGGATGAATTTTTAGAGTGTACTTACACGAGCGGCAACATCGGTGGCAATTAAAAAATCTACTTCCTGCCTCCTAAAACGTTCCAAGGCCTACACAAAGAACAGTCTCTGAGAAGCAGGGACCAAAATGCGGTAAAAAAGGGCACCAAAAAGCATTTTCGAATGATTTCAAAACTTCAATAGAGGATGGCATTTTAAGAGTAAATTTTATTGAGAAGTTCTCCCCAACAAAGGAAAAAGGCACCAATAAACCCCTATAAAACTCACATCAAGGCGTTGGACTTGAGTAAGATCTCCATGAAGCTCAGCTGCTTGAAGCCCAACCAACTGAAATAAAATCTTCAACCTGTGTGCAGTCTGCTTGGTTCCACTGTCAAATGAGATAGAATATCATTTCTGAAGTCATGTATCTGAAAAAGTTTAAAACCAAGTAGTTTGGCAGCTTGCCAAGGACAGGATAACCAGAAATGGAAGAATGATAAGAACTTGGTCACATTATAGTCAATTACAGAGAAAAAAAAATCATATATTCTATATTGATCAGAATTTTCTCCTCAGAACAAGTGAACTCATTCAGAAGAGAAAAAGCAAATTAATGAACTATAAAATTACTAACCAACCATCAAAGTGTCCAAATTGTATTAATGTGTAAGAAATACCTGAAGATGATCGCTTTGGATGTGAAGGTCTTTGAACACAATGATAGAAGAACTGCTTCTTGATTTACTTCGCGCATTCGACGTATCCTTACAACCCTGCGTGAGAAATATTGATGATAACTTAGTTAAGATACAAAATTATGGAAAATTCCAAGCCAAGTAAAACAGAGATAAAGGACTTTACTCCTCAGTCAAGGTTGATGGCCGTTTAGCTGATGGGTCAGCTGAGAGACGCAAGGGTCTGGACAGAGAAAGCTTGACAAGCTCATCAACCTCTTCAGTCATTGTAGCTGAAAACAACATCGTCTGTCTCCTTTTAGGACAAAGACGAACCTGTAGATGAATTGCAGTTGATCATACACAAGTCAAAAGAAAAAAATTCAATTCAAAGCAGATAAAGATAAGAAGATTAGTAAGTAAAATTATTGTTATTAAACGGAAAGGAACTCGTTTATAAAATAGTTAAGATCAGTCTTAGATCTGACAGTGGCAAAGTAAATTTGATAAAGATATATTTAATCCAACCATTCCTGAAACAATAAACTACTAAATATTATTGTGCCGAAAAAAAAAAAAACTACTACTAAATATTTATGCTTCAAAACTGGATACCAGCTTTTATCTGTGTCCTACTACATCATAAGAGTAAGATAAAACCAACAATTTATGAAGACAATGATAAACACTCTTCCATGTCATCTTAGGAAGACAATCACTTATTGTTACAACTGAAAAAAAGAGATATATGGTTGAAGGAGGTACCAACTCATGAATTTCAGCACTGAATCCAAGCTCTAGAAGACGATCTGCCTCATCAAGGATCAAAACCGCAAGATCATCCAAATCCACAGACATGGAATTGCGTAAATGGTCTATCATGCGCCCAGGAGTAGCCACAACAATGTCAGGCATTAATCTCAAAGCTGACTCTTGTGCCTAGTATAAAGATGACATCAAAGAGCAGAGTAAAGATTTACATAATGCCAGAAAAACCTTTAACAAAATCGAGATAGACACAAGAGTCAAAAGGTCAAACCTTTAATGAAAGCCCACCAACAACCAGACAACATCTAATATCGGTAAACTGAGCAAGTTTCTCTATCATACTGTGAACCCTGCAAGATTACAGAAAGAAAGATTCACACCTAATGAATCCTCAGTTCCCCAAAAATAACAGTTTTAAGCTTGAAGCATAAAAAGATTTTACTACAACAACTATCCAAGTGAGAATGTGAGCAAACTGATATTACTTGCTTATGATCTTATAATAGAAGTATAGAACCCATAACAAAGCATAACCAAAATCCTGATACATTTGATAGAACAAAAAAACTACCAAAGTGTTAGACTTACTGAACTGCCAACTCTCTTGCTGGAGTAAGGATGAGTACCCGTATTGCTGATACCCGTTTGGGACGGAATAACAGCCTTTCAAGTGTAGGTAAGGCAAATGCAGCCGTCTGCAAAAAGGGCCAAACAGAAAATCAATTAATCACATATTAGATATGCAAACACAGATTTAATGGAATAGGAAGTGACAAAGATCAAAAGAAACTACCTTCCCAGAACCAGTGACAGCACTCCCGCATATATCACGCCCAGACAGTGCTAAGGGTATACATGCAGCCTTTTTAAAAAAATAAGCAAAGAGTTCATTCAAGGGAATTTACATATTGAATTGAAAAAATCAATGAAATTAAGTAAAAATGGAGACCTGAATAGGCGTAGGTTTAGTGTAACCCAATGCCTCACAAGCTCGAAGCAAAGGGCGAGAAAGATTGAGCTCCATGAAAGAATTCGCATGAAAAGACGCTCCTTCAGATGGCGCGAAGAAAGATTTACTATCGCCTGCATTGCTCTTCTCTTCATCTTCTTCTTCAGACCTATAATCCACCTGATAAATAGCAAACATATAAAAGGACAGTTCAGTAAAAATGTTTTTTTTTTTAAGTTTCAAATTAAAATAATAAAGAAATGAGATTGAATTACTTGTTTGTCGGGTTCGGAATCGGAGGACTCCTCTTGCTGAGCTGGAGCAGAGCTCTGTTGGAGGATTTTTGAGATTTTGTAATCGATAGAGGTGGTTCCTCGGCGAGCATGTTCTTCTGCAACAGATTCGGAGTAAGCAGCAAAGTCCCACGGCGACTGAGATTTACCTTTTGGTTTAGAAGGTTTATCTTCTCCTTCGGCTCCTTCTTCCTCCTCTGCTTCCTCGTTGTCTTCCTCTTCTGATTCTGAGTGATGGGGTTCTTCGTCACTGGGTGCTTCGAACATAAAACTTGGAGCCATGGGGATAGGATTTGGAAATTCGCAGTTAGCGAGTTCTTGTTTTCCTGGTTTCGGTTTGGAAGTGAAATTTCTGAAGGAGCAGTTGTCAGGCAAAAAGAAGCAACAACGTTAATGGCGTCCTTATTTTTGCTCGAAGTCAAAAACCCATAAACCCTAACTTTATGTGAAACGCGCCGTTTTGAGAAATTGGGTTTGGGTTGGGTAAGGATGGGCTCGGTTAGGTCTAAGTCCATGAAGTAATTGGATTTTAAGACAACAATTGCTGAACCTATAAATGGGCCTTTGGCCCACATGAAACCCAATCTACTTCTTACTACTTGTTTCATTTTTTTCCTTTTTTTTTGTTTTTTTTTTTTGCACCAATTTTTTTCGTTAATTTATTACAGCTGTTTTGTATCAAAAATTCGGGGTTTTTTTTTTCTCCATCGTCTTCAAACTCATCAAATTTTCTTTATTTGATGGTTTTTCACGTTTTAAAATTATTGATCGTTATAAAAATAGAAACAATTCTTCACAATGTTAAATTATGGAATGAGTAAGGGGGAGTGGCCGAGTGGGACAACTAAAAGTGGGTCAATTTGATCAATTATATTAAATTTCTTCGAAGAAAATACTTGGAAGGTGTGGCCAAAAAAAAATAAAAATTGGAAGGAGATGAAAGACTGCCCCGATTAGTACGAGTCATGTCACTAGATGACTTAAAAACTTGGAAGGAGTACTATTCTCACGAGAAGACCGAAGACTTCTCTTTATGAAGTCTGTTTGATTGTCAATTGCACCTGTATTGAATCTTCCACTTCTATAGTATATATATCTTTCATTTTCATAGTGCCAGAATCGTATGGTATTGATGATAACATCTCTTGTACAAATCACATTAACTTTACCATATTGTATAAAGTAAATTTAGAGAATAGAGAGACTGCACATATTTTTTTTAGAGAAAATTCATTCTTTCATTTAATATCAAAGATCAGGATTACACACGTGCAGAGGCAATCCGCACCAAACATAATTAACTCCTACCGCACAATCCAAATGAGCTAATATATGTACTAAACGATTAGCAATCCTATTGACATGCTTAAAAGAACAAAAAGAGAAACGAGAAACTAGTACACTAATCTAACTAATCAAAGAACCTCCCTCCCATAAAGAAAGGCTATTCCTATTTATCTCTAAAATAGCTAAAGAACTATCACTCTCAACCTCACACCTTGTGTAGCCATGAGAATAGGCCAAAATTAGACCAAACCTAATCGCATAAACCTCGGCAAAATAAAACATTAGTGACTTTGTCAATCCTCGTTGTACCAGACAGCAAAACATGTCTTGTATGATCTCTAATTACAGCACCTAGGACCGCTTCGCCATTTACTTGATAAAATGCGGCATCTGCATTGATCTTTAACAAGCTAACGCCTGGAGGAGACCAGGACTGCTGTTCCACACGCCTTGTAGAATTCACTCGTCTATTAGAAGCCTCAAACTCACATCTAAACCTGTTGGCAGCGGTACACAACGCCACAGGTAATCTGCAAACATTCTCATGAAGTGCCTTATTGCGATTATGCCAGATCATCCATAACACAATACACAAAATATCTAGAGATCCCAACTGACTTGCCTTGCTCAATAAGTATTCCCAAAAATCGTCCCTGTTAGACCATAATAGAAGTGAAACAGGAAGCCATGGGCAAACAATATCCCAAACAATACTACTAAAAATACAACCAAAAAACACATGGTAGAAAGAGGTCTCCACTCCACCACACACAAGACAGCTCTGATCTATCGGAACAGCTCGTAACTGCAGCTGAACCTTAGTCGGTAAGATGCCATGAATAAGACGCCACATGAAAATTTTTATCTTCGGTACTACACGTGCACCCCAAATCAATCGCCAAATAACTGATCTATCTCCCAAATCTGCGACCTCCTTACCAAGAATTCTTCGCGCCACATGATAACCACTTCGAACCGAGTAATTCCCATCCGTGGAATGGTTCCAGATCAAAACATCCGGATCTGATAGCTGCAAAGGTATGCATAAAATTCTATATACATCCTCATCCACAAATAGCTCATGCAACAAATCCTCATCCCAATACCCATTATTATCAAATAGGACTGAAACTGGATTTGGCTGCATTACTATCCCGGGCTGAGCCTGTAACTGAACTAGGTGGCTTTGGCACCCACCTATCATTCCAAATATCAACATTATGCCCATTTCCAATTCTCCAACGAGAACCATGCCGGATGACTTCACGACCAGCTAATAGGCTCCTCCAGACAAAGGACGGACTACTTCCCAATGTGGCATGCATAAAAGAACTACGAAAGAAATATTTTTCCTTTAACACCCTAAAGCACAAAGAATTCTCATCTCGAAGGAGCCGCCAACACTGCTTTGCAAGTAACGCCAAATTAAAAGATTCGAAGTCCCTAAAACCCAAACCTCCATCTAGTTTTGAAGTACATAATGAATCCCAGGACTTCCAGTGAATCCTTCGTCTGACATCTGCACATATTAAGTAACTACATTAAGTGTGTTTGGATAAATTTTTTGAGGGATCGGTAAAGGACATGATAGGATGGGGAAGGAGGGATTTCTAAAGGAAAGGAAGGGAAGGACCAATCTTTGTTTGGATTGTTTAAAATATAAAAAGTAAGGAACATGAGGGATCACCTAGCATTTTATAAATAAAAGCTTTGTTGGTCCTTGTAGTACCAAAAAATATGGGTACGTAAGGATCAAGAAGGACCAAAATTGGTCCTCCAAAACCCATGGATCAAATCTAATTTCCAATCCAAACATGGGTCACTAACCAAAAAGACTTCCCATCCCGTCCCGTCCCATCCCATCCCGTTCCTTACTGGCCCCTCAATCCAAACACACTGTAAAGAATAACATTTTGTACAAATGTAATGGATATTTAGGTGTTTAGATATAAAAATATATTTTATTGTTGTTTTGGAACATGAAAATTTAAGATAAAAGAGTGTAAGTACTATTATAGTCGTGACCCTGAAACGCATTTTTAGTCAAAAACCGTGATGATTAGTACACAATTTCGGCTAAAAACTAACCCGAAAAATTTTTCTCAATTTTTTTTGTCACAGCACTCATAAAAAATCTATAATTCAATGACAAAAAGATTGCATGATTTTTCACGCTTCTAATATCTTTTTTCATATTTTTATTTCGAATTTATTTCTAATTAAATCGAAACAAGATTCAGATGGTCGTAAAAATAAATCCTAGAATCAATTGTGGCAGAGATCTGGTTATATGAATATAAATATTTCAAAGAGTATTTATATCAAAAACCATGCAAAACTGAGTCGTGGTCCTGAAACGCGTTTTTAGCTAAAAACCGTGATGGTTAGTACACGATTTCGGCAAAAATCTGACCCGAAAAGTTTTTTCTCAATTTTTTGCCACAATTCTCATAAAAATATATAATTCAACGCCAAAAAGATTGCAAGATTTTTCACGCTTCTAATATCGTTTTTCATATTTTTTTCCGAATTTATTTCTAATTAAATCGAAACAACATTCAGATGCTTGTAAAAACAATTCCTTAAATCAATTGTGGCTACGATTTAGTTGGATGAATATAGATATTTCAAGGAGTTTTTATGTCAAAAACCATGCAAAACTCAGTCGAGGCCATGAAACGCGTTTCTAGTCAAAAATCGTGATGGTTAGTATACGATTTCGGCTAAAAACTAACCCGGAATTTTTTTTTCTCAATTTTTTGCCACAATATTCTTAAAAAAAACATATAATTAGACGCAAAAAAAAAAGATTGCAGGATTTTTTACGCTTCTAATATCGTTTTTCATAAATTTTTTTCCTAATTTATTTCTAAATAAATCGAAACAAGATTCAGATACTCGTA